>JABASF010001644.1:0-20293 GCA_019776145.1 Harlomillsia oculata
TTTCTTCGGAATTCCGAGGGCCACCTCCATACTACGTTTCCAATATGAGCCGAATGCCTTGCAAAACCGTAACCAAATTGCAAATTGATGCTGAACATACAGGTAAATGACTTGTGAATAATTAAAATTGCCAAATGACGAATCCAAACACGTGTTTTATTTGTCTTCGATTACAATTTTTCTTTGTATCCAGTGAAGCATGAAGTTCAAGAATGGAATAAAGTGCAAAATGCAAGTGATGACAATGACAATAATGAGAATGACAACAATTCTGTGAAGATCGAAGCGTTTCCATACTCCAGTAAGAAGATGAAAAATTCCAGTAGCATTTCATTTGTTGATTTTGACACGATTCATATTACGCAGTTCCACAAGAAAAGTTCTTTCTAACGCAATAACTATGATTCATTTTGCTCTGATTAATTTATTCGCAAAAACTTAATAGTTTCCTTCCTTAGTTTGACATTATTTTCATTTTATCATTTTATGAAACTTACAAAGGACTGTATTATATGCCTTGATTTATACACTATTGTGTTTTTAACTAATACTTTTCTGCAACATGGCAGTGAGAGTGACTTCGCTTCATTTTGAATCTAAAATCTATAAAATGAATGCATTCAAAAGCAGTTCCGATTTTTACAGTATTTTCTAAACCTTTTTTCTCAAAGTATAGCATCACTAATACTAATCAGTATCACTGCATTTCCAGGACTAAAACATGACTCCACTTATATCAAATTCTAGAACTACAGTTAGCAAGAAAAGTAAAAAAAATGACTTGATAAGCATCTTATCCAAATAATAAAAATTGTGACTATAAATTGATAAAACGACTGTGTACCGACGATTAATTAAAAAATATGATAAAAAAGACTAATGTCGTCGGATTTCGTAGGGACTTAAACTGGTAAAGTTAAAATTAATGCTGACGAGAATAGTTACTAAAATTAAGTTTCTCAGTGACATGAATGAGCGAGCATTTTGTTTGTACAATAATGTTAATGGAATATCATTGGAATTCAAATGAGAAGTTGAGCGACTGGAGAATCCAAATCCAATCGTTCCAGATCGTCTTGAGCCGTTGCTCGAGATAAAGGTGAAGTGAGAACATTGGTAGCTTATCTGAATAACCTTGGTGGATGATTATTATTATTATCGAGATCGAGGTAAGACATGGCGATTTCTTGAGAAGGACGAGGGACGGCGTCCTTTTACAGTCTAGCAGTCCAAAAGCGCTTTTCGTTTCCTTTTATAGTTGTTTCCCGAACTCCTAAAATTGCATGAATGAAATATGAAATCAGAAAGAATGCAATGGGAACGCAAATGTTAAATGTTCCCAATACGTAAATTACAAACGTACCTGACTGTGACGTGACGAATTCTCCAAACATTCAAATGGATTCGATGATTGTAATCCAAAATACGTCGTTTGAGACATATTGGAGCTATAATTGTGAAGAAAATATAAACGTGTGTTTTTCAATGCCGCAGTAGACAGTAATGTTAGAAATTAGAATAAACTAGTGCTTACATTAAAGAATAATTCGGTTTTGTATCTGAGAATGAATCTTGTGATAATACAGTTTGTCTATCACGTTCCTCATTTGCAATAAAACTGCAAGCCTCCAGTCCACACTTCCACTGTGAAGATGTGGAACTCATACTGCCCCTTTCCTTTTGAACCCGCTTTGAAATCCAGGAAAAAGAATCCTCATCTTCACGCAGACTGTAATTGTTCAACAAAGACATTAATCCATCATGTAATTTCTACTGTACTGGATTCTTAAACTGCAAAAACGAGATGTTTGAAATGGCCTTACTCTAATTTCCTTTTACGGATGAATTTAGTCCAAATGTCCTCGCCTCTCCCACTCAATTTTTCGGTTGTCATTGAACTACAACTTGACCTCCCACTTGCAGCATTTTCACTTGCTCGTTCCAGTATTTGATTTCGAATTGGAGGCAACTGCAAATTCATAAAAAAGTGATTGAAGGTAAAATATGATCACGATCGATATCAATAATATACAAGTTGTCTCAACTCTCAAGACTCAAGCTCTCGTCTCAAGTCCCTATCCCTACAATTTAAGAATTGATTGTTTCAAATCGAAGTTACTGACCCCTGCCCCTGATGTGGCGACATTGGCTTCGGAATTTTTCAGTAACCCGCCTACGCCTGAACTGCATGCAGATTCAAGTCTTTTGTACTTGGAATAATCAACAATCCCGCCCATGCCTTTCCGTACAAAAATGAAATTAAACGACATAACAAAAATAATTAAATGCATTACAAAATTACAATCAAAATTTCCACATAGTTTGCAAACAAGTACAGTCCTTTTGTGCTATCGTCTGATATGTACGGAAGGAAAGTTACCTTTTTTATCTTTTTTGTCGCCGAGGTACGCAATCGTCTTCCCTTCACGCTCAGCAATTTCTGCAAATGGAATTACTGGGGGAATGTGAACTCCAGTTTTTTTGGCGTAACTTCTTGTTACTCTGCGGTCCATCGTAAATAATTTAAGCCGAAGTTCAACCTCACTAATCGATTGCAGTCGAGACGGGTTCAGTTTCAGAGACTGTACAGAGTTTCCCGAGACTTCTTACCTTATATTGACTTCTATTTCCAGAATTTCCATTGAGTTTGGTTTTGGGTTCACCTTCAACTTCATTTGCATATAAGCTGTCTTACGGTTAGACGCTACGACGCTAGGATAACAGAATACATACGACTACAATGCGTTCTCCACAGTCGACAAACATGACGAACAATCTTTTCTTGTGTCCATGTGTCCATATCCATATTATACTTTCAAAATGCAAATGAGTCAATGAGGGACCGTCGTCGCAAAATTCATAGCAGTGACTGACTTTTCTTATTCAGCGAAAATGTGGTCTGGTCTGGTGGCCAATCACATCGACTTCTGGAATCGAAACTGAGACACGGGCTACGTGCATGCGTTTAGCAAATAAGATAGCAATTTTACAATACATGAAGATAAACGTCGTCACTCGCAAAAAAAGCAAAACCGTAGCCAAATTGTAAATTGATGCTGAACATACAGAAAAATGAGTTGTGAATATTAAAATTGGCAAATAGCAAATCCAAAAACGTTTTATTTGTCGTCGATTACAATTACGGTCAAATACATGGTTTTGATATTCATATAATTTAGATAACTACTTAAAACAATCCATTCGAAAGTATATATAAGAGTTCCGGTAAAGTGTTTACAGAGATTTATTGTATCTCAATCTCTGTTTAACTAGTTTTTTTTTAAAGCTTATTCCATATTTTATAGATTTTTGCTCTTACACTACTCAACGGTTTCATAGCATTTTTCATATTCTGCAGAAGAATGAAAATTGAATGTTCAAGTTACGTTTACAATGTTTACTTTTGTACGAAAAATGTATTTAAAATCATAGATTTTTAACTAGGGAAAAACGACATCTTTATTTATTTAACATGGCAGTCAACAAAAGCACTGGCTGATGTACAACAAGTACAGTACAAACATTAACCCAAAAATGCGAATTTTTCTGGTACAACTAAGGTTTCATAGTAATTATAAATGATTAATTGGTTTATTATGGTCCATGCAACAATGATGAGATATATATTTTAACGCGGTTTTATAGTACGTGATACTGTGATACAAGTGATTGAATAAGGCACTCATCATTAATAATTAATTAATAATATGTTACACTTTCCATTCATAATTAATGAGTAAAGCACGGTCGGATCAGCTTCTCATGACCTCAGCGAACTCAAACGTCCTCAAGAGATTGTTTACCAGTCATTCCGAACAACAACGTTACAACGTGTCTGACTAAATATTTTATATACATTATTATATTATATTATAAATAATAAATTGTAATTAAAGGTGCGCGTTCTACTACACAACTACAGTCGTCCCAAGTAACACTTTTTAATTGTTTGTCAAAATGTCCTATGAATGTGTTACTGTTCTGACCAAGTCCTACTGTCATGCTTATTGTCACTTCAGCAAACATTTCAAAATGGTGTCATGGTCGTCATTTTGATTTTTGACGATGTCATACAAAAAAAACTTCAAGCTTTTTTTTTAAAAACTCACTAGCAGAATTCAGGTAAGTCAGAGCTGATCAAATCCCAGACATTCATGTAAACCTCGTATTGTCAAGCCTTATAGTACAATTATGAACGTTTAATTAAATTATAAATTGTAGTGCACTAACTCAGAACGGTAGCCTTGAATTTCTCTACTGTACAATTTACTAAGGGCAGTACAAGTTTTTTTAAAGTTGAAAACCCGACTAGGAACGAAACTTTCATTTCGTAAAGTAGACTTTTTCACAAAAAACTCTCACTTCACAACAAATTTTGCAATACAAAAAATTGGCAGACTTTCAATTTTCTAAGCTAATCCATGCGTACTGTATACTCTAAACAAATGAGTCTTTTATTAACAAAGAAACTGAATATTTGAGGTAATAATGACGCACTATATACTTTTTGCTTACACTTAGCTCTTTCAAAGAACACATCTTATAATTAATCATTGTATGGCTTTATTAAAATGTATTGTTTTAATTGATTCTGGGATGTCGGCTTGTATCATGGATTTCATTGTCGTAGTCATCTTCCACATCTACATCATGAGATGGGATTCTGGATTCGTGGAAATCTTCTCCAGATTCTCCTTCTGACTGGTCGCCTCTACTGTCAAAGATTTCGTTTTCACTATGTCCAGCAAACCTATTCATGGAACAATTAAAGAAGCCTTAACGGAGTTTCTCAGTACGAAACGAATTTACAAAAACATGGAATCAAAAATGTATGTCAAAAAGGCCTCTTCAAAATGTTATTTTAACTACGTGCTCTCAAAATTGCACCAAAATGTTATGTCAAGATGAGCGTTAGCGTGCAAAAAAGCAACAAACAAGCACAAGAATTTCTAGAATGCGGAATTGTTGAATATAAAGAAAAGGATTGAAAATATGAAAAAGATTGAAATGATTAAAAAGATAAAGAAATAGACATGAAAAGCTACCTTGGAAAGTAGAATATAAACTCTGTTAGTATGTCCAACGTAAGAAATACAATTTTTTGTCACAGCAAGTCACAATATAGTAATTTTATGATCGTTATCTGAATCGCAGAAAGACAGTTGCAATGCAAAGCGTTAGGAAGAGGTTGGTGAAAGTGCACAAAAACACAGTGCAACACGGCGGCTGAGCAGCACCCGACGCAACGCCAGTGTAGGAAACTAGTGCCTGCCACCAGTTACTGTTCAATCCAACACTTGTCGTTAATTATATTAATTATCCACACTTTTAAGCTCAATCACAAAAAAAATCGGAGACAAAGGCTGTAGGAAAGCAATGAACATAGGGACTTTGGTACCTGAGACACGGTCCAGTGTTGACTGCAGAGATAGCCTCGCTGTTGAGGTTGATTGGCTCGGAATTCTGTATTCGCAAGGAATGGACGCAACCAATGAAACCATCAGTGTAAAGCCCGTTCGTCATTCCTTGTGGATTTGGCACACCGCCTATGTAAATGTTTCCTCCAGCTTCCAAGGGTTCGATTGGACCAAGACTATTTCCATGGTCAGGAGAACCATTGTCAACGGTCACAAATCCATCCAAGCCTTGTCGTTTCACATAGATCTGAAATAAGTTTCACCACATTAATTCCAAATCCTGCATTTTGCGTATGCCACTTTTTCAATACCTTATGCTTCTGGCCGTCGTTCACTGTATGATTTGACCTGATGACAGCATGACCTGATCCCAAATCCCATCGGAATTCTACAGCACCTTCATTTAGGCCGATGGACAGGAAATCGTGTGTGTGTGGGTCGACCTCAGTTGGATGCTGTCCGTGCCACAGGATCAGGCCGTGTGTTGCCGTCGTTGAAATTTCAAGCTCAATCACTTCCTCCGCGTGAGGAAACGTGTGAGGAAGTAACTTTTGACTTAGCTCCAGGTAACCTTCGCCTCGAAATGCAATGGATTCCGTGAATTCCACAACTTTACAACAATTAATTTTGCAATTAATCATATTTATCAATTTTCTCAGTACATAGTACAGCATTGTATGTTAATTATATTTGCTACCTTCTTGACAGTTACGACCATGGTATCCTTTTTGGCACGCGCATTTGTAAGTGGATTCAATTTTGTAGCAGCTTCCCCCATTTTCACAAGGATTCGGGCTACATGCATCACGCAATGTGCAATGCTGACCACTGAAACCCGCTGGACATTCGCAAGTGTACTCATTCTCAGTGTCAGTTGTGCAAGTTCCCCCATTCTGACACGGGTTTTGTGAACAGACCGTCGTTCCGTTTCCACAGTTCTGAACGTTTGCTCCTTGCAAAACGGATCTGATCATGTCCAAGTCCATCCCAACAACTTGTAGCTGGAATTTTTACATGGAATTTCGGTTAACAGAATTAATAAACGTCGCTAAAAATCCGATAAATTCCCACTTACGTCTGATAAGCATCCTTTGAATCCTCGGTCAACCCGAACATTGGAATTCAACTGTAACCGTTGCACGTCGTATCCACCCACGTACAATGGCGTTTTTAAGTTCAGCCCACGTGTAATTCCAGGCGACTTTCCCTTCGTGGTAGCGCCTCCGTCAATGCTAATTTCACCGTCTTGAAGATTTCGATCAATTGTGACCTATAAAAGTACAAATGTGCAAATTTAAAAAATTCCAGAGCGAGATTAAGAGTTTCCAGTGGTTTCTGTGTTATTACATGAACCCATTCTCCGACTGTGAGTTCTCTTTGACTTCTGATGATGGCAGGTCCAGAACCAGTATCATACTGAAACTCCAAATGCCGATCCTTAATAGCCAAGGAAGTGTAGTCTCCTAACCCGTCTTCCGTTTGAGAGCAGTACATTAAAATCCCATCAGCGGTCGACTCTGGTTTCAATTTCATGCTCATTTTGAGCATTTTGAGAGCTTTCGGTGTTGGGTATGATAAATATGAAACTCCGGAGAAGGATGGTTCCGAAATGACAACATCTCGTTCACATCGGGAACCAGCTTTTCCAAATGGACAGTAGCAATCGAATCCACCATAACCGTTCACACATTTCCCCACTCCGCAAGCACCGGAGAAACAAGCTTGTCCAGCAACCTCACAGTCATCTCCAGAATACCCAGGAGGACAAATACAAGAGTATCCTCTGTTAGTCAATCCTTCC
This sequence comes from Harlomillsia oculata, assembly GCA_019776145.1. Classification (NCBI taxonomy): domain Eukaryota; kingdom Metazoa; phylum Arthropoda; class Collembola; order Entomobryomorpha; family Oncopoduridae; genus Harlomillsia; species Harlomillsia oculata. Next base: position 7,219 of record JABASF010001644.1, read on the forward strand.
TGACACACTCCGTCGTTAATGCAAGTGTTGAGAGCACAAGTGTCGCATGTTTGCACTCCTCGACTTGTTTGAGCATCACGAATGAGCTGTTGCTGTTTTCCACCGATTATTAAATTACCAATGCATCCTAATTAATAAACAAACGTGTTAAGTTCCTCAAGTTGGTCATTGTACAAATTAATGTTATTGTTCATTCATTATCATTATACATTATAAATGATATTCATGGTTTCGGGGGTTTTTAAAAATTAAGCATACCTCTGAATCCCTGAGTAAATCCTGATAGACGATGAATATTATTGAAATTCGGGACACCGCCAACAAACATGGGTTCAATAAGGTCCAACCCATTGAAGCTACTGTGAATATTTCCAGCAAAAGGACCGCGTCCATTAACCAACATGAAGCCTTCCGCTTTGTTCCTGCGTAGTTGGACGGTTTGCCAAGACCCGATTTCCATGGGGCGATCGCCCCGAATAACCGCAGGTCCAGATCCAACATCAAATCTAAATTCCGGGTACCCGTTTGACAACCCGAATGAAATGAAATCTCCAGTTCCATCCCGTTTTTGTCCATTATACAAGATCATTCCATTTTTGTCTTCGGGCTTGAATGAAATTTCAATGTCGAACTGAAGGTATGAATCGGAAAGTGTCGGCAATGTCATATAAGATGGATGTGGCTGTTGATTGAAATGAGGAACTACTCCGGTAACTACTAAAACCGTTGGGATGTCCACTGACGTTGCATAGTTGGCAGCAGAGCAGATGTAAGTGCCGGCGTCTTCGGGTCCCAAATCTGGAATTGCTAACGTTGCCCCGTGAGACGTTGCGACAGATGGAATAAGTCCGCCTTGTTTGGACCACGAGTACTCAATCGTCCCGTCAAGATCCGTGCGACAATCCATCGTCACCGTAGATCCGAAAGGTGCAGTACGTGTTTCAAGTGTGGCAGAATTTTGAGCTCGGTCCGTGTATGCTAAAAATTCACAAATAAATTGATATCACGATTTCAATTTTAGTTTTTCACTCCTGTTTAAAAAACGAACCTTGAATGGTCAACACGTAATCCTCCTCGTGAATTCCACTTGCGGTAGTCACAGTACATCTGTAAACGCCGCCATTTTCAGGCACGACGTCAGTCACTTTCAAGGCGTTTCCCATCGTTTGAACATTGTCAGAGAATTCTCCACGAATCTTGCTCCAGCGAACACTCGCCGATGAGTCTCCAGACACATCGCAGCGGACTTCTAAGTTGTCTCCAATCCGAAGACTGTCCCGACTTGGGGTGATGCGAACAGTTACAGCTTCAACACCTGCATTTCAATTGCAATTCTCAATCAAACGAGTTCCAGCATTTATTGTCACCATTTTAATAAGCTTTATAAAAGCCATGAACCATATTGAGACAGCAAACAGTTTACACAAATGTACATATATACCACAAACAGACAGCGTTGACCACAACATGAAGGAAATTGGAGCGCAAATGTTACCGTTCATTACCGCTAGAAACTTGTCGTTTGTATCTGCGATGAGTGTCGCAACCAAGCTCATCCGACGCATCACGACAGTCAGAATAAGAATCGCATCTCATTTCCACTGGAATGCACTGATTTCCAGACATGCATGCAAACCAAATCTCTCGCTCGCAAGGATCATAGTCATATGAATCAACACTCTTGTCTACTGTACAATGTGGTCGAAATTTCAAAGAAATCATGCAAAAAAGTCAAATCAAAGAATGGGGTTAATTGATAAATAATGCAATGTATTTACAGCATGCCAGCATGCAAATAAAGATTATTTGAAAAATTTTGACAGTTTCAAGAAGAATTCAAAATTAGCTAAAAAATGCTTTCACTCCATTATTTACAGAATTGACTGCTTTCTAACATTGTAAGGATCTAAATTTGACTAACCTTCTACGCTCAAATCAATGAAGTCAGATCCATCATCAGTGTCGCAAGTGTATCTTCCAGCGTCTGACAATTGTATGTTCAATATTGTCAGTTGAGAACCTAGGGAAATGGCGTTACGAGATAAAGCTCCGCCATCTTTTCTCCAAGTGACCCGACCCCTAAGATTACATCTGAGATCAACAGTCGAACCCACGAAACCCGTTTGCTCTCTTCGAGCCGGTCTCGGGACTAACGGTCCATTCACATTGACAATCACTTCTGCAACTGCTTCAGTGTTTCCACCAGCGTTGGTCGCTTGACAAGCATAGCGACCTGCGTCTGTTACCTCAATTCCTCGGAACTGTAAATTCAAAAATGTCATTCATTACAAATCCTGAGAACACTCAAAATTTGAATTTGTCATGTAAATATTACCGTCAATTGTCCAGCATTTACAATGACTGAAGCTGGGAATGGATTCCTGTCCGTTTTGAACCAATGAATTGTAATGGGTTGTTCCCCATGAGCTATGCAATTTATGTTGACAATGTCACCTCGGCGAACGACTTGTTTGGCTGGTTCAATTTCAATTCTTGGAGGTGAGCCTGCAATCAAATTGACATGGGTTAAAAGAATTTTGAAATCTAACGCATCCTGCAATCTTAATTAGGATTATGAACAACGATCGCATGCCACAACACGCAAAGATGGAAAAGAAACGAATGGATTAGTGAATTTAATTTAACCTTGCTTAGTGCATGAGCGCGTTTGAACTGTCCAAAAGCAGCAGCGAAATGTTACAAAGTGACGCTTTATTGTTTCGTACAAAATCAATAAATGAAAACCCCTTAATCAAGAAAAAACGGATCTTACTTCCAATCACTTCAAGTCTTGCATCCACAGTCAATACGACTTGACCCAAACGATTTTTGCCAGTGCATGAGTAACGTCCAGCGTCTTCAATGCGAACATCGTTGATGTACAGAATCCCGTCTCGGGCATCATAGTCTTTAGGCATTGGTCCATTGTCAGCTCGTCCCCAATCCAAATACAGTTGTTCAAATACACTTCCATTGAACGCTGAAAAATGAATGATTCAACAAAAAATAAGGACCAGAGTTAATTGCAATGTTTTATGAGTTTTAATTAATTTTATAGGTATACCTTGAATGCACCGTAATTCAGCTCTGCTACCAATGGGAAAGTAGTAAATCTCTCCTCCTCTGTCGGGCCCGGGTCGGTGTCTGTCGTCATAATCCGGTGAATCCAAATCCTCCACGAACAACTGAAGACGTTCTTCACTTGATCCGGCTTCACTGGTCCCTGTACAACTGTAGGTTCCTTCGTCCGTCTTTGAAACTCGAGTAATTTCATAAGTGGCAGTTTGTGGGCTACCGAATGCAGATGGGAAGGATTCCGACACGCTATTTCCATCAATCAATCAATTACTTTTTCAATTCTCATAAGTGCACTGACAAGAATTAATGAGAATTATTGGCATACTCTTCGTGTCCAGGTAGCAATCGTTTCCACACGACCGTTGGCAAAGGTTCACCTTCAGCACGACATTCCAAACGAACTCTTTCCCCAGCTCGGACTCTGTGAGGTGTCTCCTGTGTGATGATGACCCTTGGCGGTGATTGAACCTGGACAACAATGACTCATTAATGTGGTTATAGTGTGTTTAGTAATTTAGAATAGTTCATGATGATTTTATATTACTTCAAGGGTAGCGACTGCTGTGGTAGATCCGGCAACGCTTTCAGCAGTGCACGTGTATTGCCCTCTTTCATCTCCAGTGACTCTGTTGAACCGAATGACACCTCCAGGAATTTCTTCAGCATTGATTGGCAGACGTTGACCATTTGCTCTGGCCCAAGTCACAACGGGAGTTGGAATACCGGCAGTTACCCGGCATTGGAAAAGAGCTCCTCCGTCTTTCGTTGCAGTTTGTCTCCCGCTTGGATAGAGTTCAATCTGAGGTGCTTCTCTCCTTTCAACTTCCACGATTGCGGAAGCCAGGCTTTTCCCTACAGAGTTCTCGACAGTGCAAACGTACACGCCTCGGTCGCTGACTTGTGCATTTGCAATTCTCAAAACTTCGCTAGTTTTCTATATTAGAACAACGTTCAGCACAAAATTTAGCTTCAATGAGACAGAATTTAATTAAACATAGCTTGGTTTAATTAAAACTACCTGAACAGTTGCGGGTAATGCGGTCCCTACTTTGGACCACTCAACGGTCGGAGTTGGCGTTCCGCTAGGAATGCACCGAATCTCAATATGAGTACCTTGTGACACTGTTTGTCTTTCTGGCTCAATTCGAGCAGTAGGCGGAGATCCTAAAAATGTGACTGTGAGTCGAACTTGGGCTTGGACCGATTGTCCATTGTTGGCAGTGGATGTGCATACATAAACGCCGCTGTCAGTGTCGCGAACTGAATAAAGAAGAAGGACACCGTCTGGAGATTGCGACGAAGAAGCTGACAAAACCCCAGACATTTTGGTCCATTGAATCTGTGAACTTCTGTCTGAGCTGTCGCATCGAAGACGGACGTTTTCTCCAGGTCGGGCTTCATACTCGGATGGTGAAATGTGGACCACATGCCCAAACGCAGGTGAGACGATGGGAGTCGTCGATTCGTCTAAAATAGATCAATTAATCAGATCAATTAAATGGTCAGGTTATGGATGACTGAATGAGTGTACAATGGACTTACCACGACGAACATAAACAACAGCTCTGTCAGAAGACGTTCCGACATTATTGCTCGCCGTGCAAAGATACTCGCCCTCGTCGGACACGCGGGCAGAAGGGATTTTGAGAATACCACCTTCAGTTCGAATATGGAATGACAGAGATCCCGTTCTACCACTGGTCCAAGTGACAGTTGGTGGTGGGAATCCACTAACTGAGCAGCGAATTTCTACGGGTTCATTTGGTCCGACTGTTACAAATTTAGGCTGCATTGAGATTTGTGGACGAGTGCCGTGTGTTGGAGCAGGTCCGCTCCCAGACACAGTCAAAACGGCACGCTCAACGTTTGTTGTGTGCCCATCCGTTGCTGAGCAGATGTAAACTCCGGAATCTTGAGGACGTACTTCGGTAAGGACAAGTAACCCTTGCCCGTCGTCTCGTGCTCGACCCGCGGGAATTGACCCGTCCTCACGACTCCAGGTAATGCGTAACTGGGCATTTTTGATTGCTCTTGCATTACAACGGAATGAAACGGAGCTCCCAACATGAACAACTTGAATGATCGGTTCAGAAATAGAGACTTCAATCTGAGGATTCAACGGGGGTGAAGGAGTCCACTGCGAAGACCCTGGAAATGAAAGACAGGTTCTTGCCTTTAAAACAAGTCACTTGACGAATGACGTATATAGTAATCAATTTGTAATTATACAAACCAAACCTCTGATGTTGCAATCCCTTCCGGAGAATCCTGGACGGCAGATGCAAACAGGTTGTCCAGATTCTACATTGCAACCCTCAGAATTGGAACCGCAACTGCAAGGTCGACAAGACCCACGGATTCCTTGGGACCGGTCCTTAACGTCACGGAAGTACCCTGGACTGCAAATCTCGCATGATAACCCTTCGTAACCTTGTGGACAGCGACATTCTTCCACGTCCGCAACAACACCGTTCGGAGTGTATTGTTTCACTGCATCGTCCAAGCTCACATCCCGAATGTACGTGGATTGCATATCATCCGTGAACGATGCTCGGATTAAAATGGCTTGAAGATCAGCCAGCACGCCCAACATGTCATCACGACTTGCCATTGTTGCTGGTCCTTCCATATGACGCCAACCAGCCGTTTCTCGAAGAGGCACTTCCAAAGTCTACATTTATCGTTCCAATTACTAAATCTCTTAAGAATTAAGAACACTGGATCTAAAAAGTTGACATACCACTTCCTGGCCAGATAACAAAGATCCATAAATCCAGTAGAGCGAAACTCCATTGTTGCCAACAAGAACGACATCAATGTCCTCACTGGGTGACGGGTCACCTCCAGTTCTAACAATGTAGTGACGCGTTGCTTTCAGTTTGCCCCCGTAGGATGCAATCTTAATAAACAATTAACATTATGCAAAACAACCTTATTAAATTTTACTTCAAAATTAAGTATGACGATTATGCTGCTGTTTTACCCTGTTTCCAGTAAATTTTGGTGGTAAGGACCAAAATAGTCGCTCACTCCTGGAAGACAGGGGATATTGGTACCCAAAGTCTCCAGAACTTGTATCAACCCTTATTTCTTGAATGACAAGACCTCGCAAACTAATAAAATAGAATACTAATTAATTAAGTCATTAAATTACATCACGAATGGTAATTTGATTTTGCAATTATTACCTGTCCGTTAAGGTGAGTTCATGAGTATCCACGAAAGTTTGCATGTTGATTGTCATTCGATACAAATGGGCTGACGAACACTCGTCGCTCACGTGAGAACAATAGCATTTCAAGCACCCTTGTGGATTCAGTTCTTGTAAAGCAAAGGTGCTCGGTTTGCATAGATTGCAGCCCGGTCCTTCAGCATTTCCCTGTGTGAAAGAACGCAGTATTTCATAGCGTGCAAATTTTACAGAATAATTACAAAAAAGTTTGCCGATTCTACTTTGCAGACGCAGTTTCTTCCATCAGAGCAGTCGGTACGACTGGATCCTCTCGGATCACATAAGCATCTTGGCGTTTCCAGCACACAAGCCCCACTTCTGGGATCACCGCTATATCCGATCTCGCATGACTCACAGAAATCTCCAGCCGTGTGACCTCGGCAGTTCTGTAGTCGAACACAACAAATAAATGCAAAAAATATCCGTAATGTTGGGATTTTATGAGGTTTGAGCACTTTTATAAGTTACCTGGCAAACACCCGTCTTCGGATCGCATTCGTCAGAATGACCATTGCAAGAGCACGGTTCACAAAGACCCAAATATAAACCACTCAAGGATCGGGTAAAGCCATAAGCACAATCCTGACATGACAATCCGGTGTACCCTTCCGGACAAGAACACTGCTCAACTGCAAAAGCTCGTTCTTGTCCAGTATTCCTGGACACCGCGTAGTCCAGTATGACGTTACTAATACTATTTGAACAATTTAGAATCATGCATTAGGAATTTCGAAATTGTAATTCAAAAATTGTATGAATTGTACTTGGAACTTACTGTCCTTCTCGTGTGCTTGTGGTGTAAGTTGCCTTAATGAGAAAAGCATCCAGGTTAGCTAAAGCCATGAGCAAATGTTCGCGATTTGCAGCTTGTCCATCCTGACGTTGCCAATAGTTCTCCACAAGGGGAACAGAAATTGTTTCCATGCGGTTAGGAGGGACAGGTCCTTTTCGGAAGAACAGTAGTCGGATGTCATTTCCGTTGATTTCAACGTCAGCAGCACTGTTGGGTGAATTGTGTCCTCCGGGCGGTGGCACGTATCGAACTGTGTAGTTCAAGTAGCCCCCGTATGACGTAACTTTATCTCCGAGGAAGTTGTAAGGCAATTGCCAGTAGTAGATTTCTGGAGGGAAGCGACTGAAATCTTTGAAACCCAACTCTCTGGAATTCCTATCTGTGTGGAAACCTTCTCTGATGGTCTCCCTTTGTGATTCATCAACTAAAGTGAATCCTTGTGGGCCGGATCCGAAAACGGCTGTTTCCTATGATTAAAAAAATTAATTTAAATATGGTATATACATAGTGATATAATGAAATATCAATAAAACATGACTTCCAATGTCGCATTTCAACTTACTTGTATTCTGTACCAACTGGAACTGATACAATTGCTCGTAATGCCCATGCAGAAGCAATCGATGCACCCATACTGATTTCGTGAGCTCAAATGGAATGTGTTGGCCTTACATTCATTACAAGTAGGTCCAGTTACCAAATCCTGGAAAAACCGATTCAAACTTACAACTCATCCTCGGTAATTAACCAACACCTCAGTGGCAACATTTGCAAAAATACCGTTCGTACCCGACGAAATTCCAAAGAGAGTGCAAATTGCAAATGGAAACACATATTACATTTCCATCAAGGGGTTATTTCACTGTTTCATGATGTTGTAATTTTTTGAATGAATCATATAAAAGTGTGGATATTTTTATTTTGTTACCTTGCAAATGCATCTTCCAGTCAATGGATCCGGATTCGGTGACACGCTGCCTTCAACATCGCACGTTGATCCTATGAATTATTATGATTTGGAATTAAACATGCAACCTTGTCAGTGATCTGTAATTTTTTCGAACATTTCAACGGACCTTGCGGTTGGCAATCGTAAGGGTACTGTGAACTCTGAACATAGCCTTCGGCACAGGAATCGCAACTCCTTCCAGTATATCCATTACTACAACTGCAAGTTACTCTGCTGTCCGTGTCTTTGTAGCACGCTGACCCGAACTTCCTGTCACCGCCTGGACAAGGGCAAGGTCGACATTGTTGGTAATCCAAGTACGTCCCTGGGTTACAAGGCGCGGGTTCATGCTTGACACAAACTCCGAGCCATGGTCCTTGTTGACGTCGCTCATATCCAGGAGCACATTCCTGTTTGATTAGCATAAAACTTAATTTCATTCTAATAAAAACATACTATGCTTTCCTATTAATTACCTCACAACTAAGTCCAGTGTACCCTTGAGGACACCGACACTCCTCAACATACACGGACTGACCTCGTCCCGTATCAACTGTCGAGGCGGTCTGTAATTTAATGTGGGATATTGTCGTGTCCAGTGCGTTTCCGTATTCATACTGAGCCCTAATAATTAATTATGATCACAATAATTAGCTTAAGAGCGGGATCGTTTTTCGGATGCAAAGCCAGCACATTAAACGTTACCTAATTAGCAAATGATCTACATTTGCCAATGCCATTAATATTTCTTCTCTTGAGGCAGGTTCGACACCAGAAGACGGTTGATCACCTCCAGGTCTCGCATGGACTTTCTTGAACCATTCTCCAGTCCAGAACCTCACGGAAACCTCATTATCTCTTCCGGATATGAATGGTTCTTGCCTCAAGTGCATTAGCACCATTCCATTTCCCTGGATTGTAAATATCAAAAAAGTGTAAGTCTGGTGTTTTGTAAAAACTAATATGAATTTTATGAATAGAAAGAGGGATTTTATACTCTAATGATGACGTCAGGACCGCGAAGAACTCGTCCAGAACCACGGTATTTGACAGTGTAGTTCAAGTAGCCTCCGTAGCTTCTCAGAAGGTTTCCAGAGTATGGAGGAGGAAGTGCAAAATATGGTTTGGATTCGGATGGGATTCCGAAACTTCTCATATTCGAAGTTTGGATCTGCACTCCATCAGACGTCTCACGAAGTACATTCGATGGGACATTCACTTTGGATGAGTCTTCAATCTTGACAGTTCCGCCTGTAGAGTCAGTCGTGACCCCGATGAGACGATAAGTGCCATCAGGGGGAGGAAGCTGTCAAGAGAAAAATCAGGGTAAATGTTTTCAAAGTATTTTGAAACATTATAAGGAATTGGGCCAGATTCCTCCTGTTTGTTCTTCAACTTACATAATTCACGTATAGATTTGCTGCGCTATGACATTGAGTGGCGTGTCCAAAGCAAAAACAAGGGATACAGTCTCTGGAAGTGATGGCATGATCGTTGAAGAAACTCGTAGTGCAAACACCGACTGGAGGACGAACCACAGCAATACAGTCTGGAATGGCAAATGTGGATCCTAAGCTGTTGATGGCTTCACAACTGTACGCTCCTTGTTCTATCACTTGCATATTTGTGCATGTCAAAATTCCAACTCCGCTCGCACTTTTCGAATAACATTTGGACGGAACGTGACCCCAATTCAATCTCCATATAACTTCAGGAACTGGAGTCTGTCAACACCGTGCCATTTTTAGCCATTTTTGTATAATAATAATAAACAAGGTTTTTTACAAACGTAGCGTAAAAACTGTGGGAAAGGGAGAAGCCATGTTTCATCTTACCCCAATCGCAACACAAGTGATGTTCAACGTTTCCCCGATTCCAATTGTTATCAATGGAGGAGGCGGTCTTTGAATTACAGGAGCACCTGAAATTTTGCATTCATTTCAATAAAAATTCCATTTTAATCAGATCATTTATTTTTAAAACAAGAATCACTCACGGCATCCGATTTCATCATCCCCGCGTGGACAGTCGTTGTCGCCGTCGCAATACATGCTCTACAGGATAAGATTTTGACGCATTATAGTGAAGAAATTAGCGCAAACAAACTGAGAAATGGCGAAAAAATCATACCTTTGGAATGCACTGATTTGCAGTCGCACACTGGAACTCATTGAATCGACAAGTGGAGCCAGGAGGAGGAGCCAAACAATTTAATTCGTCGGCATTGTCCCCGCAATCGTCATCACCTAATCAAAGAAATGATTCAGTTTTTCAGAAATCCTAAGGAATGTGAGTAACATCGTAATATGACGTATGAAGTTGTGATTTGAATTTACCGTCGCATCTCCAGGTCTTTGGAACACACCGCTTGTTCCCGCACTGGAATTCGTTCGGTTCACATCCTCCTCTTCCTCCACATCGCAATTCATCGGAACCATCTTTGCAATCGGCGTCTCCATCGCAAACCATGTTCTTTGGAATACAATCACCGTTGGCGCAAGTAGCCTCATGAACTCCACATGCAGTTGGCGGTCTCGTCGGTGGAGGTTCGTCTATAAAATAATTAGCAAACGTTAGCAATGTCATAAAAACAATAGTGGTGTAATTGGGAAAGTGGTGAAAGCTACTGTGTCACAATGTGTAAATAATTGTACCGACATCCGTTGTTGCGAATGTGAGTGCGTCAATCTGAGGAAAGATCCCAGATTGCCACTCGTTATAGTTTATACCGAAATCATAATGTGACAAAACCGCAGGACCCCAAAGTGAATTTTCCTCAGCAGCTTGCGTTTACATTTACATTTTGATGCCATATGAATGCAATTAGGTAATTCTCCGTGTCAAATTATGTTTATTTTTATGACGTACGCATTTTATGTAAAAATGATAGTGCACTTACAAGGATCAACTCGCAAATAAACAGAGACCCTGGCGCCTGGCGCAGATGCCGGAAATCCAACAGCCTCACAAATGTAGGTTCCAGCATGGTCCACTGCAATGTTGGGCATTTCCAGTCGACCATGGTAGTCCCTGGAACCAGGTGGTAACGGGAGTCCGTTTCCTCTGGACCATTTAACGGGTACTCTTCCAGGCCCTTCGTCCCGACATTGAAAAACAACTTCATTGCCTACAAAAATTAAAATATACGCGAATTTTTAAAAAAACCAGGTCAAATGTTAACGTTAACATGCACACAAGTCAAGAATTTCTCTATTTTTGAATGTTACCCGGATCCACTAACGGTGCAAAATGCAAATACATAAAAATTCATATTTTTGAATATCGTCTTGAACAAACACCACAATTGTCAACAAAATAAACGGATATGATTCTGTAAGTACCTTGTTTGATAGTCTGGTCTGGTGGGTATGTTCGCAGATTTAGTCCACCAGGTGAAACAGCTAAGGATGGAAATCAATTAAAAACATTTTAAAATTTAATCATGGTAATCTTAAAGTTGTGCATTGAAAAGACGTACCGCAGTTTGCCTCATCTGAGAAGTCATTGCAGTCGTATTTGGAATCGCAGACATCTCTCATTTCTATGCACTGATCTCTGCTTCTGCATGTGAATTGTCCAGCACGACATCCTGGACTTGGTATGCTCACTGCAATTGATTAACCGTCATTTCACAGATTTAATTAATTGATTCTTCAATTAGTCTTCAGCTTTAGCCAGCTTTAGCAAATGCTCAAGTGCTTACCACAATCCCTCTCATCGTCCCCGTCTGGACAATCTCGGACTCTGTTGCACTTCTGAGACAAAGAGATGCACGAGCCTCCTGAGCATTTGAATTGGTCAGATCTACAAACTGGAATTGTCAAAAAGAGAAATTAACTCAATTTGTACGAGTTTTTACATTACAACCACAGTTTGCTTCCATGAAAATGGGACACTTACACTCGCAGCTGAGTTCGTCGCTACCGTCCGCACTATCAGAACAAAAATTACGATCAATCAATAATTCATGAAACTTGTGTGTTGTTTGAGCTTTCACTAACCAGTCAAAACGACGATTACACACAGACGTTTTTGCAATACAACCACCAGCCTGACATGTGAATTGGTCAGGTCTGCAAGCAGGCTTGGCTGGACCGCACAAAGACTCTATTTCATCTGAACCATCAGCGCAATCCGGATAGCTAATGAAAAATGTTTGAATTAACGAGTAACAATTAAAATTGACTCAAATTAGCTGTGGTTTGATTGACTGTTTACCTGTCGCAGCGATGAGACAACGGGATGCATGTGCCAGTTCGACATCGGAATTCACTTGGACTGCAAGTTGTGACTGAATTGAAACAGAACGTAGAAATAAAATGTACCGCAATTCATATTGAACTCAGTTTCGCTGTTTGATAAATATCATTAAAATTCCTACCACAACCCCTTTCATCAGAACCATTTGCACACTCTGGAATACCATTGCATTTCTTGTGCTTCGGAATGCATTTCCCATTTGGATGACAATGGAATCCTCCTCGACAGCTCGCTGAAAAACAAAACATCAAAAATGTTTAAGGGATTTTCATTTTTACGATTATTATTTAACTAATTAATGGATGTTTACCGCAAGTAAACTCATCCGATCCATCCCGACAATCCTCATTTCCATTACACCTCAAGTACTCGGATATACAAGATCCATCTGCACATCGGTATTCCCCGAATCGGCATTCCTTGGCTATGTAAGACGATTAAAAATCATTTATACAATTTTATTAAGTCATCCAATTAAAGATTCTAAGATGTGAAATATAAAATGAAGACAATTGTATAGAATGGAAATCATAGTAGTGTTTTTTGTGTTTTTAGTTTTGAGAGCACCAGTCGGAAAATATTGATTGACTTGACGAGAGAAGAATGTAAAAATTCTCGGGAAAAGAGACAACCAAAAACTACTGGAAACTCAATAGCATAGTGAAATGTGAAATTTGAGATGGAGTAGTTCAACATGAGAAGAGGAAGAGCATCTTCAAGAGACGAAAGACGACAAATAACTACGTCGCTTTTTTACATCTTG
>JABASF010001645.1:0-20286 GCA_019776145.1 Harlomillsia oculata
ATGTCCGTCATCATCCTATTAGACCCGACTGTGTGGCCAAGAAGAGAAGAAGGGTCAAATTTTGTACAGATCTTACAGAAGCAAACCGCAAACGTGGTCTGTTGTCTTCAAAAGCAGCAATCAAAACCGAGCGTGATCTACCACTTTTTTCATTCGGGTCCCATACGCATACACAATCTTTTCTTCGTGTGGTCTAGGCCTCTGTGTTCAATCCATGCTTCTATTTACTAGCAAAAAGGTTTGTTGAGACGCTAAAACCTTTTCCAAATCACTTTGTTTCATTTTTGCTGGAAGTGGTGGCAACTGAAGTGATCTACACGTCTACACCAGACCACATATAGTAAGGATGAAAAAGACGACGTAAGATTGTATGCTATTGGATTTGAACTTCCTTTGCCTTTCCTTGGTTAACATACTATTAACAAATGAAATCCTTCAGAAAAGTCATAAGAAACATCCCATATTGAATATAGGAACATTTTTCTCCCTACTTAGGTATTCCATAAAACAAACCTCTTTTAAAAATAAAATTTCGTCATTTCATTAAGTAATACAACAAGCATGCGTGCACGTTCATTTTGCGTGTAAAGTCATCCTTGAAAGATACACGAACAGTAATGCAAATGCGCAAAACATAGTACAGAAGAACGAAATGGTTTACTGATATAATAGGAACAAGCAGAATTTTGGAGCATTTTGTAGTGACGCTGGACATTTCATGGTAACATTTTTCGTCAAATGACACTTATTATATAGTAGAATGGTGGTTTTCTTCGTGTACAAATGACAATACGGTACTGACTGAGTGAACATTGGATGTTGTATGGAACGGGTAATACCAAAGACGATTAGATGCCTGATGCTAGAGAGCATTGGACGACGAAGTCACGTAGCTCATTTTCGTGGAGCTCATAAAGTGCCAAATAAGATGAGTAGTGAGTAAAGTGACCAAATGGAGAATAGTACGTGTGGACTGTGGACGTAGAGTGGAATGGATGGACGCCAAAAAAGCAGAGCAATGAGCAAAGAACGTAGTGTCTCGTGTCCTCGTCCTCCCGTCCCAGAAAAAGATGATGAAAAAGCTGAAAGAGCAAACGAGCTGCTCAAACTACTTGAGTAGTCAAGTTGAGTTGAGTAGCATCATATCCTGTGGCATTTCACCGTGGGAAAGGAAGACGCTTCCTCAGTGCCAGTACTACTTATCGCTCATATTATAAGCCATAGTAGCCTCATCCCCTTGTATCAATCCACTTAAAGGAGACTCTACTTGAGAAGACCTGTCCTCTTTTGTACACCTCTCATCCCAAAAAACCCAGACAGGTAGTCACAATTACTCCACGTATTGTACAGTAGTACAGTACAACACAACCAAGTTTATATGTGCTTGTGCTTGAGCTGTCTTCAGTCTTCTGCCTGGTCAAATGCCAAACCATATTACGTATAATAAGATTTTTGACTCGATTTCTTCTTCTTCGTCTTGAAGATATCAAACCAACCATCGCATCGTCACTTTGCCTTGGCTACTGATCCTTAATTCCATGAGAGAGATAATGTCATGTTTCTTGACGCTATCTGACTCACAGTACAACCACTCACTTGACATTATTGTACTGTAGTAGAGTCACTTGATTATTATTGACTGTACGCTTTAAAAAGACATTGGACACACTTTTCCGTACGTTACGCGCTTATCAAGTCTCCTATCCATGAAATATTATGGTACTTTTTTTATGAAATTTAAAAAAAATTATTATTGACTGTACGCTTTAAAAAGACATTGGACACACTTTTCCGTACGTTACGCGCTTATCAAGTCTCCTATCCATGAAATATTATGGTACTTTTTTATGAAATTTTAAAAAAAGTCCCTTTAACCCTTTTCTTCCCAAAGTCTCAGCCCTTTAGCGAACAGATGGACGATAATTGAGCGGAAAGGAGCCAAAAAAATTTGTTTGGGAAGGTCGAGGTCAATCTTAAATGCATAAAGGCCTGACGGTGCGTCCGTTACTCCGGCTTGTTTCCTAAAAGTGCGTCTCATCAAAATGCATGTTGGATTGTTGGAGCATTTTGGCAAAACCAATCTCATATCCTTAAAATGTCGTATTTAATGCATTTCCTATATCTTTTGTCCATTACGAAAAGTTCATGCAGATGAAGAAAGCGAGATACGCTAAGCTGAGGCTTAGCGGACCATGACAAAGCCAATAGTAGAAACTGTTAAGTATGATAGCAGAAATCAGAGAGACAGGATTGAAAGAGTCGTGTCGCACTGTTGGAAACGTTTCTTCAGATTTATAAGATCACGGTCAGCAGAAAGAGACCACACGAAAGTGCCTGTCTGTCAATTGGGCCAGAAGAGAAGAGGAATTGCAAACAACACAACAAACCGTCATCATCACTCCCAATCCCAAGTCACTTGACTGTGTTTAGTGTTTAGTCTCGTCGTCGCATTGCATTCGCCGTCGTTTCCATAAGTGAATCATCATCATCAGCATCAGCGCATCAGCACATCACAAGGGAATCAAGTTTATGAAACCAACTGGACCAAAGTGGAAGTTGAGAAGATGAAGATCCTTGTAATATCTCAAATGCCATTCATAACATTTTTCCGTCTCTTTTTCGTCCTTTAAGTACCACCCGTTATGAAATGAAGAAGCTCTCAAGCCACCCACACGGCCACGCCAAATCTCCCACTGAGTCTCTCTCTTTCAACTGGTCTCACACAGGATTTTCATTCACAATCACATCACAACTCTCATTCCGAGTCACTGGAGCCATTCGGCTATTCAAATGACCATATTGTACTAACTAAAAATGGTCAGTGCTCAAAAATACGCAAAGCGAAGAAAGCACAAAAACCCTTATTGGTGGTTTCTTCAACAAAAATTCACGCATTACCATTTATACACACGTAGCATTATATTATACAATTTATGTACTTTACACTTTACTTCATACAAAATACAGGTTGTAATTTCCAATTCTCGTCGATTTGTATTTCGACAATTTAACTTTAAATTAAATAATATTAGTGCTGACACAAATTAGGTGAAAATCTTACCCAAGGCGAAGCTGCTCTCTCCGTTGGATCCATCACCACTGGCATGCTGAATTGAATATTAATTTTTGAATTGAACAGAAGAACGTGAAATTATGACTCAATTTGAACAAACGACACAACATTCATGGAGAACAATAGACACTACACTTTTGAAAAACGGAGATTGTGGCGAACGTCATTTGAGTTTTTTAAAGGCACTTTTGTGTCGTAGTAGTCTTTCCAAAATTTTTCTTGTTCACACCACAAAATGTGTTGACGAAAAAATGTTCGTCTTCAATGTTCAGACCTTGAATTTGATAAGGTTTTAATTATTTGGTAAAACCGGATTTTAAAATTTTCATTGAGGAACAAAGAAGCAATGCTGGGAACTTTGACTCATTAGCAGTATTCCAGCAGCGCATTGCGTCTTGTTGCAGCTACGAAGGAAGACGTTTTAGCTTTGACGATGTGAGATGTAACGTTCGTTGATTTGGGGCACTGTGCAAAAATGCTTCCAAAGTCAAAATGATGGAAACAAGGCGTTTGTCTTTTGAAGGTGAACCCTGACAAATACGATCTTCATTCACACTTACGCCCAAAAGTAAAATATTTTAAAAATGTGTCTTCAGTGAGACAAAAAATGACGCATGAACACTTGTATAGTTTATTAAGTCACTGTTCTTATGTTATTGTATTGTGGAGGCACTTGTGTAAACAGACCTTAGTGTATTCACTTCGATTACATCATGGGTTGATGATTGACGATTGGCATCCTTGAACTGTCCACTTCCTAAATAGTTAATTGTCAACCAAGTACAGCGGCAGATAAGGAAAATCTGTAATGTTTTTTACTTGTTAAGTTATCCATGCAAACACACAGAGACCCGAAAAAAATATCTTCCCTCTTGCACAAAATGAAACAACAGTGGCACTTAGAGTTTGAATTGAACGTTTAAAACATTGTCTAGTCGAGTGCTCAGTCATCAATCAATCAGAATACAATGTTGAGAGGAGCCGATTAATAGGAAGAATGTCCAATTAATTGATTGATGTGACACTTGCGCATTCGCGTGTATGGATGGAAAAGCTTAAAAATGATTTTTATTTGTAGACTTGTAGTACAGAAATGCCAAAAAATGACAATGGTAACCACTCCATGGTTTGACCTCGAGAAGAGGCCGATGGACACAGAAAACAAGAAACGAATGATGATGAGTCCAAATGTTGACTGATGCTGTGGTTGAGACTGACACTCGTCGCCGTCTTTAAGAAAGGGGCAAAAGTAGAAAGACACATTCTCCGTTTCATTCTTCTTCGGCTACCTGTTCTTAATGCTTTTTTATGTTAAGGTGCACCTTTGAGACTTGACTTCTGCTTCTTCAACAGGTACTTGCCTACTTCACAACTTGAGCTATGCTCATGCCAACTTTACTTCATCAAGTTACATACTCAGCTGCCTAACTGCTCTCCTGTGCTGTTTCATCTATGAAAAGAAATCACAGGAGGATAACAATAATGGACAAGAGGAGCATCATATAAAAATGTACAGTAAAGTGACTCAAACGAATACCTTCTTTGCCTCTACTTGGAATTTTTGAGCACTTTTCTATTCTTATGTTTAAACATTTTCAGTCTTTTTGAATTCTTAATTATTTCAAATTGAATCAGTCCATGTTTTCAGTTTCAAAACGCACAAAAAGTATCTTCAAAGTATTGCCATTTTTGGCATACAGCGAAAAGATTCTTCGAAATGTACTCACCATTTTGAATTTCTATGAATTTTTGAATGAATGAAAAANTTCTTCGAAATGTACTCACCATTTTGAATTTCTATGAATTTTTGAATGAATGAAAAAAAGAACAAGCAACCAAAGGAGAATTAAAATTCTGTACCTGTATCCAAACACGGAATTGCACTTTTTCCAGTTTTTGAGGCCTCAATAGACATTATTTTGTGCTATTTAAACTTACATAAATAGAGAATTAAATTTAATGTGCATTATGTTTCAAATGTATTGTTTGAGTTTTAAAAGTAGCGTGTAAAAAGGTAACTTTGGTCGTATTAGAAGTAGAAGAACATTCTATTGTTGTCTGAAATTTTTACTTTCGTCGCTTTTGCACACGGTCTTATGTATGCCCTTATTTTGCGTGCGCACTTTGTGTTGATTCATATTGCCCCATAACATAACACAACGTTTCTAAAAGTTGCAGCGCGAAAGCAAAACTAAGCAATTAATTATTCATTTATGACGTAGGAGTTTTAAAAAAAAGTAAACTTAAGAAATAAACTAGAAAATTAAAAATGAAGGCATTTTATTAAAATTAAGTGACGGGATAAGTGATTTAAAAAGCAACAAGAGGAAGAATCAGTTGGTACAACATGAGAATACATGATTTTGTTGTCGTTTTGCACCCAAAAAATGACGTTGCGCACATGATCTCATCTTCTGGTCCAAAAGTCAAGGGTGAGAGTGAGTCTGTGGAGCTTTCCCACAGAGAAATTTCAGCAACCAGTTCCTTGGCTTTGGGTTCCGGTAGCCGAGTCGATGAGAGAAGGTTTATTGGTAGCCTCACCTCTATCATTTG
This sequence comes from Harlomillsia oculata, assembly GCA_019776145.1. Taxonomy (NCBI): domain Eukaryota; kingdom Metazoa; phylum Arthropoda; class Collembola; order Entomobryomorpha; family Oncopoduridae; genus Harlomillsia; species Harlomillsia oculata. Next base: position 5,627 of record JABASF010001645.1, read on the forward strand.
GTAGGATCGCAGGACTTCAGGACTCAACAACGGGTACTCGACTATGACCGGCCACATTTTCAGTTCTACTACACAGCACACGAAAAATGCAAGCAGGTCTCACTTTGGACTGTCGACAAGGCATACCTGAGTTGAACAAGTACACACTACAGTAACAATATTTCTCTCACGGACTTGACTCTTCGTTCCTCATGTTCACCTTTTGGGCAAGGAAGCCAAGGCTCCGCTATACTTTGGTCACTGGAGTGTGACCACTGAGGTTTCGTTTGCCTTGCCTGACTATCAGTCAACTTCTGGAAATAAGGGTGTTCACGCATGCATTTTCATAATATGCAAACCCCAAAGTGTGTACACTACACACAAGACAAGTACTTATATACGCACAATCATGTTATACTTATGCTTTTGTTTTGATGGGACACCTTATCTTGAAGGCCTCAAGGCCATGGGTGACTGCACGCACGCATCTTTTTAAAAAAGAGGGAGAGTGAAACTGTAATATACGTGAATTTCTTCTCATTGCGTTCACTTGGCACAAACTATTTACTCCAACCAATAATTAACAATTAATTAATTAACATTATGAACTCAGCAGAAGTATATGCATAACGACAAAGAAACTTTTAATTACAATGTAATTTGATTTGATCGAACGATATATAAAAGTCAACTTTTATGGGGGTTTGGGAAGACGGAGCAGGACATCAAAGACAATCCATTTATTATAATTGTCAATCGTAAATCATAATGAAATGTGATTCATGCACATCATCTCTTCCTTCTCCTCCGCCTCCTCTCCTCTTAAGTGCATGAGGTATAGAATAAATCTTAAGGTGATATGAGGATACGACCCTGCAAACAACTAACAACTATAGTAAGCAAGACAGAGCTACAACGGAAGGAAGATAATGTATAATAGTTGAAGACACAAAAGAGAGTCAAGACGAACCCAAGTAAAGAAAGGAGAAAGAGGAAATCGTAATAAATGTTTCTTATAGTCAAAGCCTCAATTGCTGCGAGGCTTAAAGGCTTGTTGCTTCCTCTTGAAAATATTATGCTCTCTATGCAATTCTCAGGCACTTTCTTGACTCACGTCAGTTTTGTCTAGAAAATTGCACATTGGAATGATTTGGTGCTTGGAAGTTTGTATTGTACACGTGAGCGGGGACGTCCACTCGGACTTTCAAACTTAAATGTATAGTAAAAATGTAAAAGCTATTACTTTGAGCTTTCTAAGTACAAAAAGGCAGTGTCTGTGAGTTGAGTTGTGTTGTTAGGAAGAACCGACTTGGGTTGGGTGTGTGTAAGTTGACCACTTTAACTTGTGTCTCTGTACTAAGTTGGCATGAATGACGATCTCTATCTTTCCCTGTGGGAGAATTCCGTCGCACATAAAAATGTCCATCAATCCGAGCACAATCAGTCCGCTTCTTACAACTTGCAATCGTAAAATTGTACATTCCTTTTTCCACTTACAGAAGTAGCAAAAGACGGAAAGCTGAAATCTTACGTTTCTTTAGTACGTGACAATTTATCCCATACATTTATTGTCTCTGTGCATTCTCCTCTCAGTAGGAACAGAACAACAAGAGCATGCGAAATGAAAGTTACATTCAGTAGAAATTATTCATGAAGTTATTACATTTTTATAGGAGAAAACACGAATTCAAAGTGAAAATAGAAACTAATAAATAAGTTTACTCAATAATTTATAATCAAAATTACAAGCTCTGATCGCACATCGCGCTTTACCGGACGCCACCAGACAAACAATCAATAGGACATTATAATCTCTTCAAGGAATTAATGAAAGTTGGATTGTTGCATGTGTTTTGCTAAATGAAAAGGAGGAGAGGAGGGATTCTTGACTCTAGGACCAGTCAGTTTGCATCTGCAGTAGTTTGGGTGCTGGAGGGATGCTGCATCTTCTCTTCTCATTGGTCTGCTTCTTTTCTAAGTCGCAACGGGAAGGAGGCCGTGACTGGCACACCTTAGCAAATTGACTCTCTCAAACCCTCACGCCCAAAAAAACAACGCATTTTTTCTTCCTGTAGCCCCTCACTTGCCTTCAACAATGTCTAATAATGCAAATAATAAAAAATGCATTATAAGTGACGTATTACATCTTTTTTTATAATCCCCCATGTCCAGAGAAGGCAATGGATAATTGCCACTGGATATACAAAGCAATGTTAAAAGCACTATATACCAAGGGAAGATTTGACAAGTTGTGCTTGTGTAGTGATAATATGAGCAATGAACTCAATTGGATAAGCAAACTTAATGTAACGTTCCAGTTTTTGATGTACATATAACAACAAGTCACAAAGTTGCATTTATTATATGTTGTGTCTTGAGCGTGTGTGTGAGTGTGAGGTGCCTCATACAAAATACAAGGATACTATAGCGAGTCACGGGCTGCTGACTCCAAAGCGTCAAATGGACCATAATTTTTGGCTGGAGTAAGAAATGTAATATGATGGAGTAATGATACGGGCGAACCAAGACGTTCCCACACTCTCCGATGAGGTCAAAAATGGCACGGCAAGCAATGCAGTTGAAATATAAATCTTGATTGCTATGTTACTATGTTGTGTGTGTGTATATAAACTTTTCTTATTGTATAAAGCCTCATGGTATTAAAGGAAGAAAAAGCGATTCAATTCACGGGGTGTCATCATCATCATCGTCTCGTCGTCACAACAAATGTGTTGATGAAAGCAAAGTACAGTCGACATCTTAAGAATTCCCTTTCTTTCACGTCATTTCTTATTCTGTGCAAATGGTACAGTCTCAGGAGACGGTAATGGGCTTTACACGTTTGCACACAATGTGCCTAATGTACCATATTTTTACATTTTTGTTCCTATTCCACTCATACTTTTCGAATAATAAAGCACAAACGTTACAACAATCCAGCAATCGTCACTAACTAAGTAATTTACCATTGATTCTCACTCTGTGACTGAAGTGTGAGTTAAGGGGCTTAAGACAGTTTAAGACTCAAGACTTTGAGGTTTCTACTTCTTCGTCAAAACTCAAAAGTAAAGTCAGTTTGTGGCTCAGCAGGAGGATTTAACAATGTATTACACCAAGTAACAAAGTCCCACAAGGAAAAATCAACCTTTCCGGTCTTTCGTATTGTTCTTGAAGACTAAAGAAAAGCCACCCCTTGTGTCCTCTCATTGTTACGATGTTAAATCTTCCAAGCCGTTGTTGTTCATGTTGGTACACTTTTACAAGATACAATAAAACGTGATAATCATACGTCTCTCTGGACAAATGAAACCAAGTCACTCCTCCTTTTTGCAATGCGACTTTATTAACAACTGTTTTAGTATATTACATTTTTTAATGTTTAACGGCGTTAATACCATCATTTCCTTAACTTCCCTTTATATTCCCATTTACTACGTACATTTTATGAGCAATTATGTTGCCTTGCTGATGCTCATACACATTTCAGCAGTATCAAAGTAATCATTAATCATATACAAGACGTCTTCCTTTTAATCCTGACTGACCTATTGCATTCTACATTGTGCTATTACAATTAAATTCAATGTTGTGTTGTATATATGGTAATGAATTTATGTTTGATGTATCCCGTTTCCTCTATTAATTTTGTCCGTTTGGTATAAAAAACGGTTCACTTCTAAAGATTCTTGTTCTTGTACTCAAATGGAGAAGAAAGATGACAATTTTATAGCATTTCCTTAACAACTGCTGTAAGTACAAGACTAGGAAAATTGATTTTGCATTGTTGGGCATATAGGTGAGTACTTTTTGTTACAAGAATGAACGTCACACAGAAGCAGAGTTGAGAATGAATAAAATTTGATGTAAAAAAGGGTGAGTGGCCACCACCAGTGCGTCAAAGAGTTCATTCAAGTTCAGTTGTTGCATTCATTGAGAAAGACACGGATGGACGGAAGGCCACAAAAGGACCGATTGATTACACGCCTCATTACCAAATATCAAGCATTAAATGGAATTCCTTGGGTGGTTCATTGCACACTCGGGCTCACAACCATGACATATTCACGGCCAAAAGCCTTTTCGACTTCTTGGAAAAACCGACATTTTCAAAATTTTGAAACTACCTATAGAACTAAAGGTTTCTTCAAATGTCAGGCTATTCTAAACAAATGCAAATTATGACCGGCTACCGGGTGATAATCTTTTGTATTGCAGTTTCGAATACTGGTGGAAATAATTACTTGTTGGAAAATGAGTGTCGTTTGTACAGACCGGAAATCACATAAATTGCAAGATGAAGATGGATGGAATGAAGTCATGATCAGTTTGAGATGGCTCCGCGTCCACTCATCCGATGCCCACAATCCAAGTATGACGTGAGCACTTTCTCGTTTCTTTCCATTCTGTCTCTTCAAAAATCGTCTTTCATTGTCTTCTTAAATACTTTTGTTCCTTTTCTAACTAAGCCAAAAGCCAACCCATCAAATTCTCCTTTCCTTCCACTTTAGTAAGTGTTTTCAAAATCCCTTACAATAGCAAAACTAAACTAAACTTCGTTGATTTTTTCCCTTTCTCTTGTCCTGATGCTGAGGATTGGGGAAAATCACCTTAGGATTCAGTAGAATTCACTCAACCTTTTTTGTTCGGTTTGAACTTGTTGTTTTAAAGCGAAATGTCTGTCTTGTACTATACAAGGAGAATTTTTTTTATCTTGAATCGTTCGAGTTAAAAGAGGTGAAGCAAAAAGAGGATTTTCTCCTTCTAACTAATGCTTAAACTTGCTTAAAATGAGAATGAAGAATTAAAGAATCCCCATGAACTCTTACAGAAGAGTAAAGCCTGATCAACACTCTTTTTTCCGGAACGGCTCCCTGCTGCTTGCTCGAAATCTTCTGTGTTCGCATGTGGCGGGTGATTGTCCTGCTTTTTTAGAAAGCATTTGCTAGGTTTCCCGCTAACATAACATTGACGAAAAGTACTAAATGTTAGTAGTAGTTAGTAGTACTACTGTTTCAAAGTACTTTGAAACAGTGAAATACTTGTACAAGTAGTCGGCTTTTCTCCTGCTAGAAGAAAGATTGATATTATTCTGTTGTACTACCTGAATTAAGTCAAAGTCTTAAGTCAACACTCAAGTCCATTTTGGACGGTGCTCACGTTAAATCTTCCTCCTATGCTCTCTTTAAATCCGAATCGTACTTCATACTCAGAAAAGTGTACAGTCAATGAGCTTGTTGGTTTCATGTGAAAAATCAGTGCTTCCACATTTCCTACCCATCTCGGATGGCAAATTAAAGTCCGTCACGTAAAAGGACGAAAACCTCTGTTCGTTGCTGCGTTGTTCTCTTCCACTCTTATCTCAACTCATTGCATCTGAGTGAGTTGAGTCCAAAAGTCTTTTGTTTTATAGTCAGAAAGCGACTTGGTCTCGGATTCTCAGATGTTCCACATTCAACTTTTCAGCGCTCGTCAATTTTGTAGGATACTGCTCCTACTCATTAGAATTACACGGAAAGAATTGTTAATGTTGCTGTGTCTCATGTACCGTAGACCGTAGAGAGTAGACATAAACTTCCCAGAATTTCCACACGCAGTATTATGTGCTAGTATATTTTTCTTTTCCACAATAAACCGCATTTCAGTTGTTAAAATGTACTGAATGTCGCAAAAAGAAATGCACCGAAAGATGCGAAAAAGTCCGTCAACCTGTACCACTACGTTTTCTGTGCACAATCTATCTAGTCTGTCAAGCGAAACCGACGTGGGTACACACGCCGCCAAGTCAAGTCCTTCCTTCATCGGTACTCAAAAGAATTGTGCATGTACTCTGCAAAAATGTCAAAAGTCTGTGTGTATGTGTGTGTGTATGTACGAGACAGTGCAATTTCATGTGGGCTTTCTTCACAGTTGATGTCATCAAATTCTCCACATGTATTCACCTTGTGGTTAGTCCGAGTTGACGGTCCCATGTCCAATGACCCAAAGACTGCAGCTATGGTTCCTTGCAGTTCATCGTACACCGGGAGAAGACGGATTCAGAAATTCAAGAAAGACCGATGATTGCTTGCATTCGTCATCCATGATAATCACACCATCACATGCAGGCTCGTTTCACTCGTCATCCTTTCGTTCTCGTCACAGACAACAGGATTTGTCATATATATGAACCTCCTACTGTTTCGGAGGAATGTCCATTAAATATTAAATTGCTAGTCAGAGTTCGGTGTTCGCTGACCGTTTTCAATAGCCATAAACCACAACTGATTGATTTTGTATAACTTTTCGCCTCATTTCAGAAGTCAAACAATGCACGTATAAGGATGCATAAAATCTTGATGTATTCAAAAACAAAAGCCCAAAAAGCATTCAATGATCATCATAACAATGAATACAAAAATAAAAACGCCTACTTACATAACAACAATAGCCAACAGAACAGTGGACGGCAAAGGCACACTTTCCAAAGGTCTTCTCTGGACCTTGAAAGCCGGAGCAGGCACGCGTCCAAGTCACATAATGGAAATGGAATGCATGGTAATCCAAAGACAAGAAGGGTAACAAAACTAGCCCACTACCACCGCACCATTGGCTTTGTTGACTCTCCAACTTTTCTTGAGAATTTTCTCACTCTTCCCCATTTCACTATTAATAATTTCTCAGGAGTAATTCACACTCATTGTTGTTATACAGAGACTCCGTTTACATTTCATTCAATGGAAATCCCGCTACCAATGCCACCATGACACACTCCCAGCCTCGGTTCATAGTTCCCTTGCATTGTCATTGCACTTGATGATAAAATGGCAGTTTTTTGATCGACTAGTATTCACTTACTATATTTTGGTTAAATGAATCTGACTATCCATTTTGCATTCTAAATGTCGGTATCCAATGTTGTGTGCTTTCTTTTTGACAAGGCAAGGACTTTTGTCTGATGAATGGTAGTTTGTTTGGTGCAACTCGTAAATGGTAAACCAGATAAGAATACAGAAGATGACTAACATGAATCATCATCATCGGAATGTTACACATCCCATAACAGGTTAGGAAGAGAAATACAAAATACTATACCGCAATAGTATTATGAATAGGATGCAAAAAGGGGAATGGGGCAGTGTGTGGCATTCAAATTCATTCTTCTTCATTTTATCCAATGTGAATCGTACAAGTGGTTTCGTCTGGGAAAACTTGTACGAAGAGTCTCTGGGTGTGGAAATTTCGGACTTTTCCCTTCCGATGGGTGAATTCATTTCAGTGGCACGTGGCCAGTGGCCACATATACACGGTCACACTCCTTCGTTTGTTTCTGTCGTGTGCCGACGCTAATCTCTTGTCATTGTTGACACTCGCAACATTTAAAAAAATACAACTTCATTCATTCTCAGGAAGAGTGAGAGACAGAACCGACCTTCATTTCCATTTATTGGGGTATTATGAGACTTTTACCCAACACGTTCCACAGCACAGTTCCACTCGTACTCGTACCAAAAATTCATTCCAATGTTGACTCAACCTAAAAGTTGAATAATGTTTCCGTCAACAAAAGCACCAACATATTTTATGAGAAAATTCCCTTGCATCTGGATCGACTCTTCAAATGCATTTTTACTCGTTTGTCTTCATTCTATCATCATCATCGATCAATTTATAAATTCGAGATTGTAGATTGTACTGTGTTGTGCTTGATTTTTATCACTTTTTTAGTATACATAACTCTTTTCTCTGAAAATTCGAATGCGAAACCGCCACACAAGCATGCACCATTAACAATGTGAAACAGCCTGCTCTAATCTTGTTACATTTAATAAAGGATTTCATTTTAATACTCAGAATTACAATATAAAAACTATAAACAATATTGTTGTTGACATAAAACGCTCGAGATTTTACGACTTACGACGAAAGACTAAAGCGGTTGTGTTATTGTAGCCTTGTAGCACGATTTGTTATTATACATTATATTATACACGTACTTTTATATGCGGATAAAGAACAGAGTGACTCTTATTTAAAACTTAAACCGTACAATAACAACGCAACTCTTGGCATTATATTAAAAAACACTTCCTTACCAGTTGGCACAATAAATATACGTAAAGTAATAATTAAAGGTGAATACGCAATCAACAATGCGCAGAAAAGGAGCAAAACCAAGTCAACACATAAAGTGAGTCAACTTCTAAATGAAATGGGAATACAAAAGACGAAGCAACCATAATAATTAATAGTTGCGTACTTGCTCCTGCTTCATGCAATTTTTGTATCCAAAGTATCCTATCTGATTTGAATTAAAAGACAATGAAATGTAATGACGATGATAAAATCGTAGGCATTTAAGTTGATAAGTATTTTCAAACTGATCAATTTGATATATAAATTGAGAAGGGACGCTCAACTTGAGACTTCAAAATCTTGAGACTTGAGATTCTCAAGATTTTTGGCTGGAGGATAAGATAAAATGGAAGAATCGGAATGAAACGCAGTGTCAAGAGAAGGACCGGCTATTTTGAATCAAAAATAGACCTCCGTGTGCATGATTACCTGGAAAAGACTTTGGAAATGAGCAGCGTGATTACGAAAGGAAAAAGGAAGCAAATAGTAAGAAAAGGAGAAGACGACGAGAAGAATAAAGTTGAATTGGACAGGTCGAAAAGACTCCTTAAACTCAAATCCCGACACAAAAAAATCCATGAGAACGCGGAGCGTGCGAACCAAAACTATATACACTCTCCATTCATTCACAGTTTGACTGTATCGTGCAGTCATTGTTGAGCTATTATTCTGATTCCATTTTATATAAATACCCACCTAACGACATGAGATTCTTGTGTGCACTGCACACTTATTCAGACGCTACTTCAAGACTTCAGGAGATGTACAAAAATGTACTTTTTTCTTTCTTTTTCTTTGAAATGAATGTTGTTGTGTCTTTCTTCTTGCCTCCAAGTGTGCATTATTATTGTGCATTTAATACAGTTCACATGCGTAGTATGGGGACTCCAACCTCTAACTTCAACCGAAATGTTCTATGGAGAATTTTAAAATGCGTAACGTTCATTCATTACACACTGTGTAAAAAGGACAATCACAATCACAAGGGATCATTGTATCCCCTCGACGACCGTCGTCAAAAAATACAAAAACGTACTAAATGTTTGAGATTATAAGAGTAAAGTTACGTACAGAACAAGAACTACACGTATCCTGTAAATTCCTTTACTGTATAACTGTATTCTCTATTGTTTTTGTTTTGTGTGTTTTGTGAGCTGATGAAGAATTGCCAATTAAACTATTCGACGCCGGATTTTGCAAAAACTTGAGTGGTGACTGCGAATACCTTCCCGAATTCCGGTTTGGGTGTAATGCTGTACAGCTACAACTTCCTATTTCGCTTGGTTTCGCGTTTCATCCAAGCGTATTGACTTGTACTATAAAGTCATATCGATACGATAAAGGTTATAAGGAACGAGCAAAAAATAGGGTCGGTCTTCGGTCATCAAAACCCGTCAAGTTTCCTGTGTTTCAATTTTTCAAATGTCTTTGTCTACAGATGAAGCCAGCCCTGCCTATGTGAGCTCATTTTATTTAATTTCGTGTACAGCAGTTTAGCAATTTCGTTTCGGAAAGCTGACTGGTAGCTTCACTGCACAGACGATTCGCTGCTGCTAACATTATCGTCAGGATTTGATCCTTTTCCGCTCAAACTGTCAGGTAATGTCAGGTCGGGTCACTAGTGACCAATGAATCATGTCATCATGTCATTAAAGACTACGGTGTTTTACTACCACTGACCTTCTCAGGCACGGGAAAACTTACACTTAAAAGGCATTTAGTTGAAAACATTAAAAAGCATAGAAATGAAGTATCCCGTCTGCGCTCAAAAAGTATGTCCGGTTTGATGTTGCAATGACTTGAAAACTTTGACAGGACACGGATTTTCAAATCCTGACTCACGCAATCTCATCCTTGTCTTCCATTGTGCTAATATGGTTAAGGGCAAAGAGTCACTGAAGACCAGCGGTAAATGTTTGCAGTTGTAAGTTGTGTTTTGTGAGTATATACTGCTAAAAACTCAATGTGGTCCTTCTTAACAATCAGACAATCATGCATTCGTATAATGCACTTTATTCCATCCAACATATACAACAACAATTGTTCGTGAAGTGTCGTCATGAAGAGTCCATCCATGCGGCACTCATCAAATCCCGCTATTCAGACGAACTACATGTTTTTAAGGATACTTTACTTCTTGAATTCATATGATGATTACCATTGTTATTTACACACCCGCCTACAAAAGTGTTCATTTCCTATATCCCTTTAAAATTAACTTCTGTGAATTCTACACAACACGCGTAACCGTCAAAAATGATAATGCATGTACGAAATACGACAAACTAATGTACAATACCGTAATATATGTAGGATTTGAAGGATTGCAGTCACGAGTAAAATGAAATGAAGCTACTAAATGAAGAGAGTGTTCGATTTCATATTTTTATATTATGTTCCTTTACCATTTCCTTTTTATTTTAGAAAACAAATCAAATTGATAAAAAATGATCGTAATAATTTAAATGTCATAAAAATGAAAACTGCAATTAAAATAAAGTTTACAAAAAATTATACTTTGAACATTTTTCAAACGATTACACGGTGGGAAAAAAGCAAAAGCGGCTTAGCTTTACACATTATAAAAGTGACAGAAAAAACACGAGATTTTGTACTGTTCTACAGTTCTATACTATTGGCAATTGGCATGTTTGTGACGCCTCGTTGCTTTCTATAAGTTACTAATTGGCCTTCACTTTCTCTCTTATCTCATGTTCAGTCATTTAAATCTGACATGAAATGACATGAACTTAAGAAATGCCAATTTAATTGACACACGCACACACAATGAGCAAATGCAAACAAACATATTATTGTAACGAAACCGGAAACATTTGGAGCTGATGCAAAGTGATTATGAGAAGGAATTTTTTCTTCTGTCGCATGAATGTGTGTTTTAACTTTTAAGGGTTGGTTGGTTCAGCATTTTAATTGTTAAAAAAATTCCACTTCATTTATTCATTTTCCCACCAATCTAGTAAAGAAAACAACAAGTCCTTACAAACGTTATCGTGAACTTTAGCCAAAGAATTTCAGGTCGTACAATTTTTAAAAGTCACAAAAAGGCTCATAGATTTGGGCGAACGGTCAACACGACGAATGAATCGGAATAATTATAATATAATTTACATATATAGAGTGATATCAAACAAACACCAAGAAACAATAGCCAACTTCCAAGTTTCAACTGTTCCAATTCCAACCTTGTGTTTGACGTTACTTTGCATGTCAACAGCCAACATCATCGTCAGCATTTTTTGTCTTATTATTCCCCGCCTGTTTGACACACGCAGTTGAGAGAGTTGAGATTGAGACAGTGCCTGCGTACCACAGGAATGGAGTTAATTAATTTTGTATGATATAGTTTTGATACTGTATATGAAGTACACCATTGTTCATTTAACCCTTCTTAAATGTATGTAAATATATACCAAGCTCAGCAACTTGCAGCTTGCAACTCATTTATAGAATTATAGTATAATTGTGTCATCATCATGGACATCATATCATTGCATATTGGATTATTGTAACTTCTATTGTAATGATAATGACTAACACCGTGACTCAAAAATACCAAAGACAGGTTTAATAAATGCGTATGGTCCTCCTGCTGGTTTCGTTTGAGTATCCATCGGTACCCTTGATTAATTACGCCATTTTAAAATAAAAAATGAAATGGTTGGTGAATGATGATTTCGATAGCCGAGTTTCCTGACGCATCAGCATCACACGTCATGTGTATTAGTAATATCATTAATTACATTTAAATTGAAATCGTCAGCGTAATTTTTTGAATCGGAGTGATCGTCATCATCATCATCATCGTCACCTTAACAAATTCCCAAGGAGGGCTGAATGTTAGAATGGTCAAGGTCAATGGAACAAAGGATCTGCATCGGGTCGGGTAGCATCTCTGAGGGTCAAACTAAACGGTGTCCGTCGAGTTCGTGATGATATTCACGTCCGTGAAGTCTATCTTAGGGCTGAAAAAGTACCGTGTTTTGTTCCAAAGGTACAGCAACAAACAGATGCGAGCAGTTGTGGAATATACGTTTGGAAATTTGTGGAGGGATTTTTCACGAGGCTCCCCAAGACATTTACACCGAAGATGAACCTCTTGAAATTGCCAGGGACTGATCAACAATCTATTAAGAAGGTCGTCGACAACTATTCGAAAAAGTTCGTCTGTTAGTTAAGCAGAACAACCCCAGCATGCGGGCATCGATGCTAAGGATTGGGTTAGCTGGAAAAAATTTCCGGTTTCGCGATTTGGTGAAAGATGCAAAGAAACGCCGAGGCCGTCCCACTTAGATGAATATTAGTAGAATGCCCACTGTACTCTGTATTTCGTAATAAAATGTCCAATGTAAGTGTAAACATAAACTTTGATTTAATTGATTAGAAAATTTCATTGGTAGGGTTTAGAAAAGCATTGCAAGATGGTGATTTTGAAATATTGTTAAGCACAAGTATCACTTTTATCTACTGATTGCCTAGTTAAATGTACCATCAAACACTGAAAATGACGTCCCATAACGAAATGAAAGATGTAATTAGCCCACGTTTTATTGAGGATGACCTTTTGACTTCTTGAGAGAATGCGATAAAGTCATTCATGAGTCAACTTCAGACTGTAACGACTGTAAGTGAAGATGTAAGACTAATTTGTACTTCCGTACCCAGACTGAGACTATTAATTTCTATGCTTATTGCGCTCATTTAGCAAAAAACTATAGTGTATGTACATAGTAAATAAGTTTGACTGTAAAAATGCTTACAGTAGACAAGGATCGCATGAGAAATGTACTCAATCACACGCATTTCATGAAGTGAACTATATTTTCGTTACATTAATGATGATGACTGTAAAAATGCTATATTGACAGACACATTAGGTGAGATTTCTCAATTGTGCACAATTCTGCACACTGCAACCTATAGCAAGTGATTTTTGAAAAAGGAAAAGGATGAGTTATTCGAAATATTTGAAGCTGTTCATATTTGATGCGTAACGTTTTAACTGGTATGTCAGTGGATTCCACTAGAACCCGAAATATAGGGAATCCGACAATACGAAAAAGTTGTAATTTCCACAAACGGTCGGGACGGTTGTTTCGTCTGGAATGGGATCTTAAATATACGAAATGTGCATGCAAGAATGAAGTAATCTTTGCAAAAAAGCCAGACGATGGTAATGGTAATGAGATTAAGGAATTGAATAGTTTTTGAGACAGTCTTTATATGATTTAAATGCTACTTTCATCGCATTTCATACAACGTTCAATAGTTTCCACCTTGAAGAGGGAAAGCACAGAGCGGATGTTTGATTGAAACATGTACATTTACGATTTACGACCATTAAAGGAGGACTGTTAGAATTTTCATAAGGTAATGTAAGGTCCACGTACTTCTTACGACATTATTGGACATATCAATATAAACATCATATCATGCACAAAGCATGGAAGAATAAGGACGAAATATACATGTTTTTCGACTTTATTCACTGCAAATACAGCTTCAATATTTTTATATTGTACGTTTACACATGAGGCCAGGGAGGGACTAGAGCAATAAGACATAATAATATGAGTTGAACGTGTACTACGTATACGCAATGCTACGCCAACACAAGTAATGCATTTTGTATATAAAAGTACTATATTATGAACGATATGAAAACGCGTTCCCATGAAGTCAAGGAATTATCGCAAGGACGGAAAATAAAAAAAAAAGACGTCGTGGGAATCGCAACCGACTGCCTACCCGTGAGAACAATGAGTTGCACACATGTAGAGCCCAACTTAAAACTTCTTTCTTGATGCGCTTTCGTCTTCAACAGTGCAATGTTACAATACCAATAGCTTTTTTGATAGTGGACCAGATAGGATAAAGATGGGCACGTAGGGCACCCCTAAAGTCACCTGTTCCGTTGCCAGTTGCCACTGCATTGCATTATTGTGTCTCAACTCTCAAGTCTCAACTTCTCAACTCTTCAAGTTTATAAGCTTCACATATTGCGTACAGTACTCAAAGAACGTTACCAGCTCAATAATCATACCTGTTCATGCAACTTACACCTTTTCACGATGTTGATCGTGCCACACTCGTACACTATACGCTATACCGTCGTAAGGAACTTTAATACCGGATTGTGTATCAAGTCTTGCAATTACTGCATGCTCCGACTTTAAGTCTCAAACCTAGATATATTTAATTCAGTACGGTAGCAACGTAGCAAGTCGAAATGCGCAGTCTAATAAATGATAATGATACGACGACGATGAAGACTTTTAAAGATTTCAACTTTCTTACTATAAAGTACAAACATCAATTTGACTTTGCCTTAAGCATTTCCCTTTTGATTCTATGCTTTTACATTTTGCATTTACTATTCACGACATAGTATGGCTAACGGCTATTCAACCAGTGTTCCTTAGTGTACATAGCGTATTTCTTAATGTTACGTGATTAGATCGTGTACTATACTGTCTGTTGTTATCTGCCACCTACAAAGTACAATTAAATGTCATATTATACGATATACAATATGAAAAGTATGAACACAA
>JABASF010001646.1:0-20280 GCA_019776145.1 Harlomillsia oculata
CGGCGGTGGTAATGAAGTGAATGGAAATTCTGTTCCTTTACTGCATTTCTTCGTCCACTTTGAGGAATTGTCCAAAAAAAGGTGAGAGCAACAACACCGGTAAAGCACAGTACTTTGGTTTTAAAGTATATCATGCATTCGCATTTCACACTTTGTAATGTGAAATTGTGCGAATCCTAATAAAAATGTCTTCATCTTACCATTTTGCATGAAGATTGGCATAAAAGCAGAAAAAATTTGAAGCATATTTCATTTCTCGTTAAATTATTTCAAGTTCAGGTTCTTCCTTTTTACGCTTGGCAGATGACATTCACAAAAAAGTAAAGTTCTGTTGTGACCAATATTCTTTTATGTGTGTCAATGACCGCAGGAATGAGAAAAATTTGACATAAAATGTACGATTTGTCATGTCACGTCATATAATTAGAGCAATGACCGGATATGACGATGAGAAGCATGTCTGTTGACACAAGTTAGTTTTCCTCTACTGATGAGTCGGTTTATTAATAGGGTTGGTAATCTTGTACGATTTCTGTGAGCAAACTAAACTTCTCAAATATTGAGAACAACAATGCGTCTTATCAGCAATTTTAACCCTGGAGTCAAGTTGTAAGGATGGTTCCTAAGATTCTCACATCGAATTCCAGTTCAATCGGTCATGATGCTGTAGACTATATAAGAAGTAGCGATCCATGTCATTCAGATTTTTACTATCCAGTTTCACTGTTGTATTCATTTTTTAAAGTTCAAAATGAAATCACTTATTTTTCTAGCGCTAATTGCAGTTTCGGTGCAAGGCCTGAATATTGACGATGCGAAAGAGAAAACGTGTGTGTTCGATGTTGAGGACCCGTCATTCACGGCGGCAAACTTGCAAGATTTGGCTTGGGTAAGCCAATTTTCCAGAGTTAATAAAAAATCAACAATTTAAGTAAGTGTAGGTTTTTAAATGAAATCAAATACACACAGTTAAAAACTTGGAGCGACGCAGGCAACCCCGTTTTCATTCCAGCCTTTTCGTACTTGGATGCTTCTCGACTAGCTCAGTCCCTATATGGAAAGATTGACATTTCATTTTTGACCTGGAAAAATCTGGCCCAGTCGTGCATTTACGCACAGCTTTTGTTTCCCCCAAAATCATCCCAGAAAGACAAATTAGAACTTCAATTCTTTGGNGAACTTCAATTCTTTGGTTTTTGTGGGAAGACCTTCACAAAGTTCCATACGGACGTTGATGGACATCCTGGAGTACAGACATGGCCAAGCCAAATCAAATACGACAATGGTACATTGCTATTTTAAATTCAATAATCACAACTTGTTTGAACTTAAATTCATAATTTGTCGGTTATCCTCGTAGAAAACATGCAAGATAGTGGAATCATTCGATTCGTACTGATCAAACAGAATGCTTACGTTCTTGCAACCATTTGTTGGGGTGATGGATATTCAAGTTGGGCTGTCTTTTCTCCCACGCCAGTCCTGGCTCCATGTGACAAAGAAGCGATTGAACAGCATCTCATTTCCCTCGGCTACAACCGGAAGTACTTTTTCGGCATCGATTATGAAGTGTGTTCCTACATCTGTCAAAATCCATATTCTCCGTTTGGACCTTACCCGGGTGTACCAGGAGCACCACCCGCTTTCCCTTACAACCCTTACTCGTTCCCTACACAAAAATGAACAATGTTGCACTAATACTTTTAAAAATGTACTTAACTACCCATTATTAATCTTCATTTGTTCCATTGTAGCACCTCCACCCTTATCTTACTGTAAAATCTTGCCAGATATGCCAAAATGATTAATGTTAAACGTGAATTCGTCATTGTGAACCTGATTGTTCCACTGTTGTGAACAATAAAAGTACTAGCAATTGTGTCGCCCATTTTCCAAATCTCAACAATTAATGCATTTTTAATTCGTCTGAGAAACCAACTGTATGTTTGCATGGAAGTAAAAGATTTTTTCTCAAATCTCATGTTGTCGCTTCTTCTTGTCGCATTATCTTTGGCACGCAAGCACAGTTTCCAAAGGAAGTTGTTGTCATCGTCATCATCACATCGTCTCCATCGTCCCTGCACTTTTTTTGTGTCTAATGCACTTTTCACACAGCCAATTAACCTTAGGAACAAGCAAAGCTGTGTCGTTCACAGGTTCACAACACATTTTCCTACGCGAACAATGCAAAATGCAATGCAAAGCAAAAGCCATGTAAATGTAAGCTTGAATTGCTGTTTACTCAAGCCCTAAAGCAATCTTGAAAGGAGGTTACTATATCTTCGGCTCATGCACCATCAATGCAAATGTATTATAGAACGTACTTAACTATAATAATGTCCATCCGCATCCCTGCCCTGCCCTGAACCAACGACAACAATGAGATCTCCCATAGCTAAGCATATTGTTTAAAGCAAGCAATTCACTTTGATGTTGATCCTAATCGCTTTCTTGCACTTTAAAACATTGCGAAAAAGTCGACGCTGAGATCAGTGCAGGTTCGACCGTTCGACCACCGACGAACCACTAACACTTTTGCCTCTCTTCTCCAATAATCCAACCCCAAGTCATTCATTTCCCCATAATCTCAAAACTCAAGAAAGGAAATTAGTAAATCCTGAAGTATCTTTACAGTTTTCGGGTTTCACCAGAATAATAAATTCGGGTCGTGCTCGTGCTAAATATCATTGTAAGGCTACTAGAGAGTAGAGACATAGACTAGAAACGGATGTAAAATCGAGGCGAAGGTGAGCAAGTGAGAGTTAAAAGTTTCAAATTTTGACTATATAAAGATCGTTTCTATTGTTTGCATCCCATTGGCCATTGGGTTGGGCAAAGAGGCGATACAGGTCTGTCGCGTCGCTGATCGACTCGTCACTTTCAAATGGTTCAAATCCTTAGTTTTGAGCTTTGAAGGGAGGTTTGTGTAGAATCGGAAGAAGAAGGTAAGGGAACTATTTGAAGAAGGTATATAAGCAAGTGGAGAGAGAATTTATTAGCCTTCAGTTCCTCGTGGTCGTTCCTCTCATTACCATAAGTGAAGGGATAAGGAAAAAGGAACTCTGCGTTGCTCTAATCTGCTCAGCTCTGCTCCCTTCATCTTCGTCTTCGTAAGGAAGTGCATGTGTGAAAGTGAAACTTTTTTTTACCCCTTTGAACCTGTTATTCATTAGATTAGCTTATTAGAATAATAATACGATTACGTCCTGTGTCAGCCATCAGTTCACTTGGTCAATTCCACCGCGTTAGTGCATCGCATTTTTTTCTGCACTTTCTGGCGAGTCAGTCGTCATCATTCATCAACAACAATAAGAAATCGTATTGGAGCCCCCTACCTTCCTTCCTTTTTGTCCAGACACCCTGCATACTGAATTTTTTTGTCCAGGAACACATTCCAGTATTAAAAATCCCCAATAATCAACTTGCCAATTTGCATACTCGCCTAGTTTACATAAGTCAGTCAATTTTTACATAAGACAAGTCTCACACCGCGACCAGTTTCCTCTACACATCTCGCCCAACGTCCACGCACGTCTAGTCTCCTTTTGTCTTCAGGTAAGGAATCTTTGCATACTTATTTTCCTTTTAAATTGCTAATTGGGGCGAAGGGAAACGTAGAAGTTGATACCCTCTGCATCTTTTGGGTACTTTAATTCTGCTGGTGGTACCTTAGAAAATCTATTAGGAGTTGTTTTATATTGTTGAAACAACTAACGACGATAATAGTAAGTATAAGGTGGAAAACGGGACTTTCAGATTATTAGGTCACAAAAGTAATCGCGTTGAGTTAAGTACAGTTTACTAACGAGGAATTCGCAACGGGGCAATTAGTACAACGGATACTCTTGTTTATTACGATCGATAAGCGCACATTTTTGATTCTTATGCTGTACTTTTTCCGAATAAAACGTTCATTTTATTACGTATTGTTGTTTTTCCACTGTGGAAAGCAATAGGGAACAGAAATCTTCATGAAGTTATGTTATGTATGTTCAGTACCTTTGGGCTTACTTGGCTTACTAGTCAATTGGCAGGAGTCGCAAACAGAACGTCAGACGTCAGTCCACTCTCTACTATTACGTATACCGTATGACCTGTGCTATACTGTTGTGTCATTGTGGATTAATTAATTTATTTTCTTTTGATACAGGTTGTATACTTTCCTGAATCTCGCTAGATTGTGGTTAGAACGAAACAATAGCAATCAGCAATGGGACATCTCAAAGTGCCCCTAGTGCTCCTTTTGAGTGTAGCAGTGCACTTGTCAATTCAGCAAGAGTCGACGGGACACGTGGCTCATCCGAATACTCAACAGATTGAAAAACTGTGTAAAGACCGTCCGGAAGATGAATACTTCCGACTCACAACTGAAGGAGACTGCAGAGATGTGGTTCGTTGTGATCGTGCTGGTTTGACGGGAACAATTCGTCTCGCCGGGGTCAAGTGTCCGAATGGTCTCGCTTTTGACATCTTCAAGCAGACTTGCGACTGGAAAGGGCGTGTGAACAACTGTGACAAATTGGAAAGTACGTCTTACTTGCTTTATATATTTTTTTTCCTTTTTACGAATCTCACTTGTCATTGCGACACGATACGTATTGTCTCATTAACAACACACTTCCGGTTGTCACATACGTAATATTTTTTTTGCAGAACCACGGAAAGTGCTGCCAAATCTTGTAACAGACGAGCCAGTTTGTCCTGATGGGAAATTGCAATGTGGAAACGGAGAATGTATCGAAAAAGCTTTGTTCTGCGATGATAAAGCGGACTGTTCCGACGGCTCCGATGAAAACGCTTGCAGTGAGTTTCTCAAGTCTTTTCCCCCTGCTCAATCATTATTTGTCCGAATTCTTTTTTTCTTTTCTTTGTGTTCTTTATTCTTTATACACTTTCCTTTCGTAAAATTGCCCGAACTACAAGTTTAATAGCATTCTGTGAAGAAAATACTTAAGAATGAGAAAAAATCACGGTACGAGCATGGCATATGTTCACCTTTCGACCTTTATGTAGTAAAAAGGGTGAGCAAAGGTGAATTTGGACGTGTCCATTATTCGGAACTGTTCTTAGAGATACATGTGAGGTATCGCCAAGGGACACTCGAGTCGGGAGTGAATGGCCTTCGTTACGTCCCTTTTCCGACATGGCCATTGTCCGAAATGATCATGTAAGGATGAAAAGCCTCTTTCCGGGTTTTGACTTAACGGCTAACGTGTCCCGGCGAATTTTTGGTTGTGGGCAGGCGGAGAGACGAGCACAGAGCAAAAGTGACTGACTGACTGCTGCTCCTCTCCTCTCAAAACTCTTATCTCATATTTGCTCCACTTCACCGAACGCTCTAATAACATTTCATCTCTCACACTTGGAAACAGTCGCACCCACACGAGCTCAAATCTGCGGGAAATCTTACACAGACCTTCCCGTCTCTCTTTCCGCTCCTTTCCTCTTTTCAATTCCATTTTGCCCGGGTCTTTTTCCCCTTTTCCTCCTTGTCACAATGAGAAGTCAGAAAGGAGAAGAAGCGCTACAGTAGAAATGGAATTCATATCCACACGCACTCTTTGCTCCTTCTGAGTTCGGAGAGTGAGTTAGTTGCGAAAATCCTCACCGTTTCTGTCAGTGTCTCAATGCCATTGCCAAAAAGCTCAAAGATTAGGGTATGAAGGTGTGCTGTTCCTGCTCAACAGACTGGTAATGCGGGTAGTATGCTCAGGTTCTTTTGAATGTTCACCCGGAACTCGGCTCGATCACTAACTCTAAGGAAATGGGAAGAATAAGAAATTGCGATCGAGTTCTCCATTGAGGAGGAAAGTCGCTCATTCCTGTCTCTTTCTCTCTCTGCGACCCTTGACTTATCTCCAAAACCCGTCTTCCTCAATCCCTTAAGACCGGAGCGACCACACGACCTAACCGCATGGAAAGATGAGTGGATTTCCGCTTCTTAAGCGAAAAAACTGTCATGACATTCTTTATTCCACTTTCATTTCCTTTCTGTACAAAATCAAATTTCACCTGCAAATTGTACCTTTTTTGAATATCTAATGTCTTCGTCTAATCTCCTTTTTGGATATAATTTAAAATTTTACAAAATTGTTTCTTCTGCAGCTGTCGAAACGGATCCGAATCGAGCTCCCGAGTGTGATCCGACCCAATGTGTCCTCCCCGACTGCTTCTGTTCGGCTGACGGAACCAGAATCCCTGGAGCCTTGGAACCTAATTCGGTAAGCAAGATTTACACTCGTGAAACGTGGGATTCATCCAAATTAGCAGGACATTATGTAACAAAATGCTAAAAGCGTATTACAAAGCGGTATAAAAACGTTGTTTCTGTTTCCCTTCCCTTTGCTCGCTCGCTGTGCATCGTTTTGCAAATTTTGGGTGATGAGGGACCATTAAATTGCATATCGAATTACCTTTATGCCCCATGAGCAAACAAAGTTTCAAACTCGGGATTTCAGTCGATGCGTTAAGGTAAATAAATGACTTGGCCTGCTACTAATTCCCTTGGATTAATCCTTTGAAAACAAAACCCGGGCATTCCTCAAGGGAATTTGACATTGTAACATCACCCGTCTTCCCCTCCGTGTCACTTGTCTCTGTGGTTTCTCTTCTCAGTCCAATTTATGCGTTTCACTGTGGTTTGGCTTTAGCGCATCGAATCGAGGTCAACTCAACAGTCACAAAAACAGCAAGATGATCATTAAATTTCAAAATGACACAAATTATATGCGTATTTTTGAGAGCAGATTGCCAAATTGTAAATAACTACCTTGCAAATAACAATTTTCCTCCAAATTATTATTTCATGGCTCCGAGCAAGCGAGCGAATGAGCGAACCTTTCAAAATGGAAACTATAAAATCTGCCGCCGTTTAAAGTATTTTTCTATATGCAATGCAAAAGTGCAAATATGGCAAATGCAGTTTGCGAAATTGAGCCATGCGGAACGAGTGGAGCGTGACAATTGCATTTGATAGAAAGTTGTGTCAAGTTGACGACGATGACGGCAAGGCATGGACGAGGACGTAATGATGTGATGGACAAAGTGCTTTGCCCTCGAGGAAGTGAAGGAGTCCATAAATTGACAATGCAGATCACTTTGTTAAAAGAGATACCAAAATATAATGAAAGTATATAGCTACAGCTCCTTGCTCCTTTGCTTCTGCTGTCGTCATCTCTAATTTGTCGAATCTTATCAATTGCTTATCTATTTTCGTCGTTGCATGAGAAGGAGTGGAGGATGGATGTGAAAGTGACGACAGCCATTGAGCTGTTGGGTGTGTGTCCGTGTTCATTGTCCATGTCATGTAACACTGTATATCATGTTATATTGTTGAACGTAGGTGCCTCAAATGATCACGATATCGTTTAATGGAGCTGTGAACGTGGACAACGTGGATTTGTACGCCGACATCTTCAATGGAAATCGTCAAAATCCCAATGGATGCCAAATCAAAGGCACGTTCTTCACAAGTCACAAGTACACAAATTACTCTGCCGTTCAAGTGAGTTTTTGTCTTATCAATATGAATGATGTCTAAAATGAAATGAAATAAATACTCAATGTTGAATGTTATCTTTCTTAGGAATTGCACCGCCAAGGCCATGAAATTTCTAGTTTCTCCATCACGAACAAAGATGACCCAAAATATTGGACTGATGGAAGCTACGATGACTGGCTCGCTGAAATGGCCGGGAACAGACTTATTATTGAACGGTAAACTTACTACGATTTTGTAATGATCTGTGCAACTTTAATTAACTAACTAACCAAACTTACTGTTATATTAATCTCCCCAGTTTTGCCAACATTTCTGACGGAAGTGTCATTGGTATTCGCGCTCCTTATTTGCGTGTCGGTGGAAACAAGCAATTTGAAATGATGGCTGATCAGGTTTGTCAATTGAAAAATCTTACGAAATGTCATGATTCCTAATTACGTTTAAATTAATTATTCTGAATTAATTTGTACAGTTCTTCGTCTATGACTCTTCGATCACCGCTCCTTTGGGTCGAGTACCAATCTGGCCATACACTTTGTACTTCCGTATGCCACATAAATGTCACGGAAATGCCCAGAACTGTCCATCCAGATCTCACCCCGTGTGGGAAATCGTCATGAACGAACTTGACAGACGAGATGACCCAACTTTTGACGAATCACTCCCGGGTTGTCACTTTGTCTCGTCATGCTCTAACATTCAGACTGGAGAACAATTTGGACGGTACTGGATTGAAAGAATTGAAATTCTACACCGATTCATCTAGTTAATTTTTCAGCTTGAGTTTATTACTAAACCGCATTTTTTTAATTTGAAACAGTCTTTTGCGTCACAACTTCAACCGACATTTCTCAACCAACCGTGCTCCCTTGGGTCTCCATTTCCACGCTTCTTGGCTCAAATCCAAGAGAGAATTCAGAGAAGAACTCGGCAAGTTCATCGACGAAATGCTGGGACGCAATGACGTTTACTTTGTCACTATGCTTCAGGTATGATCTCGTGCGCTTTTCTCAAGTCACCCATATAAAGCTTTTGTCATGTAACTTTTAACGTTTTGTAATGATTTCTGATTGTGCAGGTAATTCAATGGATGCAAAACCCAACTGAATTAACTGCTCTTCGGGACTTCCAAGAATGGAAGGAAAAGTGTGATGTCAAAGGTCAACCCTACTGCTCTCTTCCAAACACCTGCCCGTTGACAACTCGAGAACTCCCGGGAGAAACCCTTCGTCTTTTTACTTGTATGGAGTGCCCACGTCATTACCCATGGATCCTGGATCCAACCGGAGACGGATCTGCTTTCAGAAAATAAAAAATTAAAGAATGAAACTACATCCCAAAAATTACACATTTTTCAACAAACTTGCTACTATTATTTTTAGATTTTTATATTTTTATTAGAATATGATTTGTCAACTGATATTATCGTTATGAAACCCAGTTTTTGTACAGAAGTGTAATATTAAGACAATTTATTTCGTTGTGTAGTGTTTTTAAAATTGGAAAATTATTCATTGTAAACAATATTACAATAAAAATATTAAAAAAACGTACACTCCGTTACAATATGTCAACTGTTCTGATTTCTTATAAGCCGAATAGTGAAAGTAAAAGAACTGAAGCAACGACACAGTGACCTTATGACCTGAAATAAATGTTTGGATGGTGAGAAAGGAGCAACCGTGACCTCAAAAACAGTTTGAGGCATAATATAATCTCTGGTCTAAAAATACGGATCTTTTGAAAGGAAAAGTGTGACAGAAAAGGGTCATTCCGACCCTTCTCGAAGCTAACCAACAAAATTCTATTCTTATCTTCACGACCCTTTTCCGACATGATATCGTGAGTTTTTCATAAAGTGAACCTCCTCGAACCGAAACTTCACACTTTTTCTTGAATAAACAGCAAAAATTATAATATAATGCGTGGTCGTAGCCTGTGTCGGTCCTCGTCATTATTGTCGCGGAGAAGGAATAAAACCGTCATCATCCCTGTTGTTGTTGCGTTATAAGGATCAAAAAGTGATTTTCAAGTGGCCCATTTCCCAAGTTATAGCAAAGTAATCGTAGCGACCTACATTTTTGGTCTTTTGTCGCATGCGACGACGACGACAAGGCTGCATTGTTAAAGACGTTTACCTTTTGACTACTTCAGCGTGTAACGACTTTGACTGTCGAGTGAAGGAGTCTTTGCCGGGCTTTTCTTCTGGGCTAATGGTTGCTAATCCTTCTCGTCTCACTGTGGAACGATGAAGCCAATTTCCTGTCCTTTTGACAGCAGCGCTTCAAAGCACATTCGCACAGCGGCACACTCACCCAAACAAGGAAAATACACCACATTCATTTGCGTCTAATGGTCCGATCTCGATCCGAATTTTCCAGAACCTTTTCTTCTCACTAATCGCATCACTTGATATCGTTCCTTTAAGGGCTTTAAAGGCTTTCCTTAACATATAGTACCTACTCTCTTGTAAGCCCGAATCAATGTTATTCAGCTATTTTTATGTCCATTTGTTACATTATTACAGTATTATTAGCTAGTCTTGCATTTCTTGCAGGTGCTGTGACGAGGTACAGAAATATGTATGATCCCACGTAACTATTAATTGCAGGTCTTTGTTTAATTAATTTACCCACGTACAAATAAAATTAAAATGGCGGTCGAGAAGCTAGGGTCGAGTTCGAATTTTATTAGATTTGCTAGATTGCTAATTAGACGATGAACCTGTTATTATAAGCAGGTATTGGAATAAGTTAGCGATATCGGTGAACAGTTTGAGACATGCAAAAAGCCATTCGTCTTCTTCTAAACGGAACTTGCGACCACCGACAATGGCTTGAATGTCCCAAAGAATGTACTGTGAAACATTTTAAAATAATTTTGAAGACCATTTCAATTGTTGTAAAACAAGGCACGTGTAATTTGTAAATGAATCACTTACGAACGTTGCCATTATGGCTCCAAGAAAACAAAGAGCTAGTCGCCACCACGTGTACATTTCATAGTCCATGAGTCCAGTAAGGAAGAAGATGAGGATGAGATTGCTGAATAAAAAGACCAACAATCCTCCAGCTACTAGGAACAACCACCAGCCCGTGATGTCAAGCTGGACGCAATTCATGTTCAAATCAACTTCTTGTCCTTTTTAAATCATATTGTTAATATCATATTTTGGGCTAATTACCTTCGTAAAGAGTGTTAAGAAGACCAAAACCATGAGGATAAGAGTTATCGCTGCTAGCGCGATGAACACAACACCCAAGGAATATAAGGATGTCAAAAACCCCACCGTGTACGTCATTGAAATTGTCTATTTAGATGGCAAGAATATTAAATAACGTACTAGTTCTAAACATTCTAAAGGTAATTGTAATTGTTCTTTGCATTGAAACATCCACTAATACGTAAGCATACATTGTACAACGTACGTATATACTGAGCAAAACGACACTCGTGACGGACGTTCCTGTTCCCCGTCCAATATCACAACAAGCTACGGCTAGCATGATCATTAATGAGGTAGCTCTACAAATTCACGATAGTTATTGATTGTTGTTTAAGCATAGGTAATCTTGTATTATTTAAAGTCAGGTTGCATCTACTTACACTGCACAAAGTACCAGATACCAATGTTCCTGAACGAAGGATTGAACTTCTTCACTATAGGCACATGTCACTGAGAAGGCGCTCATAATGGCAAATTGAAGTGCGACATAACCAAGGACTTTACGAACGAATGCCATCCGTCGCGGTTTATCTTCAAAAGCGTCACAAGCCCATAGCGGAGCAGGATTGATATCATTGTTATAGTTTCCTTGTTCTTCCATTGATGGACTCACAATGACGTACTGAATTTGCCGAACCGGGTAACCGTGCCCTGGAGGCGGTGGTGGCTGTAAAAAAGAATTGGTAATTAATAAATCGGGCTTTTACGACAAAATTGAATTCAGATTTTCAGATGACAGTAAGATTTCTAAACTAACCCTATTGATATACCCGCCTTCTGAAGAAGCTGTTCGGATATCGTGGACTGCTTTGTGATCACCCGGACTGCTGTAGGAAGGATATCTTCCTGGAATCTGACTGGATCGTGTAACCACCATGGCAGCTTGGTATGTTGGCAATGACGACGAACGTACAGTTTCATACGGCGGCGGTGGTGCCACAAGACGCTCACCATTATTAGGATTCGTATTTTGGTCCATTTTAGATTTAATTGCAATCTATAATTTGTTTCCTGATGATGTGATGTTCATAGTGAATTTAGTAATTTATTGTAGCAGAAAAGTTAATGAGGACCCAAAGTATAACATTATGCCCATAGTCCAGGCACCCTGCCATATAATAACAGGACCATGGAAGTGACAAGTCGTAGGTACGTCGTATTATAGTAATTTCCCATGGAAATGACCTGACCTAGCGGGGGAATAAGGTCATCGATAAAGTTACTGACGTAATAAAGTTGCATGAAAGTTGAGAAGAAGAGGAGGAGGGAAATGATCTGGCTGCATCTGCATATCTCATTCTCATCACATAATCGGAGCTTATTATCCTAGCAGACCTTGAGTAATTTCTGTCACTATACTTTAGAATTTATTCCTCCCGTTAGTCCCACTCCGAAGCACTTTCTCCTTCTCTACAGGAAACAAAACAAAGCAAAACTTCTACTTTCTTATTAAGTTTCAACAACAATAAACCTGAGTGAGATGAGCAGGAGAGAGAGACAGAGGAACACTACAAAAGTAACATGTCCTGGAAATTCCCGTGTTCCAGTTGCTCATAGTTGCTCATTTCTCTTTCTCTCTCGAGACAACTGGAGCGCATTTAGCAGTTGGAAGGTCATTTCGCCAAAATGGTTGGACCATTCTGCAAAGTACACTTTATACATACGTGAAACATCATGGATCATTTGTTAAAAAGATACTTGGATGTTCCTCTCTCCCTATCTTGTTCCCTTTGTTCTCAATCTCCTCAACCTCCCAGAATTAATTCCATTACAAATGAATTCTTACATCATTGTTAAAATTAATTTAAAACACGGAAATTTTTATTTTAACCACTCGTGGTTTCAAGTTTCAAATAAAGCGTTTCAATTTTCAATTTTATAAGCAAAGATTAATTTTGTAGGGTGATCCAAATATCATACAATTACAATTTTTAGGTGAAACTATCGGAGTAATCGTTGGGGGTATTCTCTCGATCTTCACCTTCATTAACGTGAGCGAGCAATTCAGCAAGATTGATTTCTTTAACTGGAATGGTCACTCGGAAAATGTCGTCGTCCACAACTTGGATTTCTTCCAAGCTACGAAGAGTTGGTGACAACATCATCACCACGATAGTTCGTTTCTCATTGATGTCACCTCCGAAAACGGTTAGAAAACTCCCTTTAAATTCGACGAGTTGATGTTTAAACGAGTCAGGGTCGAATTGGTCCGTGTCCACACAAATTGTGATGGTGCCTCCTGTAACGGCTCTTCCCAACAATGGGATTCGGTTGTTGCCTCCCTGCGGACCACACTGTCGCATATTGAACCGAAATCCTCCTAAAGTGTACTGAACAGCAGCAAAGTTCAATCCAGCTTGCCGGTGCTCCTCGGCCCCGGTGTATGGGGCTGGCTGAAAGTCATTAAGCAGTTGTGGAAATGGTGAGAATTCCCACGATCCCGTGTCATACCTGTGTCAAAAATTCAAAATGTCATCAAGTCACAAATTCACATCACATTTCAATAGCATGCTATATATTAAATCCATTGTAAGTACTGTACAACGTACACAGTAACTCCGTTTGGAGCGTCGTTCTCCCACAGCGACTTCGGATCAAACGTAGGTTGATTATCGTTCTCATTTTCATTTTCAACTTCCAAGTCGGGACGACGTTCGTTGTTGATCTCGAAGTGTTCACGGAAATTCACTGTGAGGACACCATGACCTGCATCGTTTGTATTAACGGTGATATCCATTTTATCATTGTCATCCGCATTTTGGTTGTTTGGTGTCTGGGTTTGAGCTGCGGGTGCGGACCCTCCACCGTTGCTCTTCTTACTACCAGAAGCATTCCCATTTTTATTGGAACTCTTCTTCGACGGGTTGGAATTTTCGTTGGAACGACCAGCTGGAGCATCCTTGGATGAATTTTGACTTGTGGTTTCGTTTTTCTGTTCCTTCTTAGCACACTCCTGAATATTAATTCCACGAATTGCGTCAGCTTGAAGTTCCTGCTGAACCATTATCACAGGTACAACACCATGACCATGACCATGACATTGATCCAAACAAACTCGTTTACGACTGTCGTTATTGATTGTCCTTGGTCGCTTATGCCGTTTTCCCATTGTATAACGTATATCACAGTCACAAGACTATTAAGACTTATTAGTACTTACTACACTACTTCTGACCTACGCAAAGTAAACTGTAACAACACATCGCATCACAAAGGCATGGAACATACAAGACTCTCACGTCTGCTTTAAGTTTGTTGTAATGTTACCAGCAGTTACCACCATAGAAACGGTTTTTAAACTTGTAATGCCAATACCTGGCTGAATTTTCCAGAGGAATTCAGCTCCTAATTACAAAAATTCTGGACAAAATGCACCTCGGAAAAAAGTTGCGAAGCTATAACTTTTCTGCAAAGCGTATAAACTCCTTAGATTTTGAGCACGGTTCACTTGCATTTCCTGGTTTCTCTCCTTTCTCCATTGGTTTATTTCTCGTACTCGAATTATAATTAATGAACGTATCGAGCGTGTGTTCACTCATGAGTAATTATTCAAGTGATTGTAGTAATTCTAGTAATGAACGAGAGGAGATAGATCTTTTTTCCAGAAACTGGTATAATAAGCAAAAATTCTCCTTCCCCTCTCATTCTTTCCACAATTTTCAGTAGAATTTTGAAAAGTGTAGAAAATCCTGGCTCAATGAGTACACGACCCTACCTTTTTGTCGACAACGGGAAATCGTAGAATATACCCTGCTGAAGTGTTTCGGAAGAAGGCAAGCAGAGAAGTACAAGTGTAAAAGTAAAGTATTCCAATTAATGTTTTCGGTCGACTGCACTCACAATTTGTGCTAAATGGCTCAACCTCGTCGTTCCACGTGCTGAAATGATCATGCCCAAATATGACCATGGCATTTCAGCATTGGATCTTGAATGGCAATGGCAACAACAATGCATACGACACTGCTTATTTTTAATAAAACAAGCATATTAATATTATTTATATGTATAAAAGGTTTTGTACTGATGGACTCTGGACTCTATAAATTATTAAGTACGAATAAGATAATTTGAAGACGTTCGCCGATGAACGATGATCATAGCCAGGCGGTAAGAAAAAGCATGATTGTGATTGCATAGCGTACATAATGGGGCATTGAGAAGTTGTGAAGACTGAAGAGTGAAGACCCAAGGCAAGGAAATCGTGGTGATGGGTGGAAATGATTTAAGACAGGGGAAAGTAAAAAGGGCAGTTTTCCCAATTTGTTGTTGGAAAGAAATGCTCGTGCTTTGTACCATAGCATAGAATGAAATAACCCGGGTATAATGTGTGGGAAGGTGAGTGGTACTTGAGCGCATTGAAGCGAGCATTTTACTCTCGTATTATATTGTGATCATGATCATGTCGCAGTGGCAGTAGGAGCAAAAGCAGAAGCAGGAGCAGAGCAGCTGAGTTCCTATTCCTCCTCTGGTTATGCTTTACCATGTTCGGTTCGGTGCTTCTCCGAAACGGGAATGAGATGAAGAGATTCCAACCACAAATACCAGAAGAGAAGAAGTGAAATTTACACAACTTTGCAACTTTGATGACTTTCACAACTTTCTCCCCGATGAAAATCCGACTCGCAGTTTTTTCTGAATCCTTTCTCTTTACCACTTTCACTCGTCGTTGTTTTATTCTTTGGAATCGAGGTTTCCTCCTTTATTTGGAAAAGCTCGAGGAAAATATCAATAATTACACACTATACTAAAGTGTTTAAATCTGCTATTTTTGTTATAATATTGCAAATAAAGTTGTTTTGCATATAGTCTATCTTAAAATGAAAATGGCACCTGAAACACGGCAACCTTTTTTCATTTCATTACATTTGTGAAAGATGAAATAAATTTCATTTCGTTTGCAGCTGTTCCTTTTCTCTCGAGTGATTTGGTCATGTCATACAGAAAATCCGGAATGAAACGACTTTTTTTCATAAATGAAGCGTATTGAAAATGTAAAGAGCATATGGATTACATAGCATGTTTCCTTTTTCCAGTGACCAGATTGTATCCAAGTGTGATTTGCTCCGGTCCATTTGTTCTTAAAAGGTTTCCTAGAACGTCCAGGATGACAAAACCGGACAGGACTATTGTAGGAAAATGCATTAAACTCACATTTTGGAACTCATACAGTTCCATTTTCCCGTGCGCCTAATGATTTTCTAATGCTAATCTTATGGAATCAATGCGGAATGTAACATTAGCCCCATTTTCTGTTTTTACACAGTCCATTTTTGTTTTTATACATTTTTTCTCTTTTTTGTAGGTCACAAGGTCAAAATGAACAAACCCAAACCAAGACAAAATTAATTCAATTCATATAATTAATTAAATATGTCCAACACAATAAATATAAGAAAGGAAATCGAAGACAATAATATAATAATAATAATAAATTAACTCATGAAAATTACAATGTCCGTTGTTTTTGATAGTGTTCAAGAGGCATTGATGGTCATTGGACTGCCAGGAACGTGATACAATCCGAATTTCAGATGCATTTTATAAGTGCCTGCTGCTGGAGGTTTGAATTGAACTTTGATCGTTCCATCTTCTTCGTTCTTGAACACGATTTCGGGTTTGCCTGGGCCTTCGGCGTGTGCAGCCAACCCACCAGATAGTCCGGCTTCTTTTCCATCAACAATGATGTCATTCATAGCATTGACTTTGGCTTCTTTTGTGGCACCGCTGACCTTGACCTTGTCAATGCTTGCTTTGATGTCACCCAAAATTTTGCAGCGAAACGGGCTCCCTGGAACGCTCTTCTCAGCGTAGCGTACGTGAATCTTATAGTCTCCAGCAACTTTCGTCATGTAGGTCACATCGACACTTTTGTCCTTGTTCGTCGTCAACTTACATTCCGGTTGAGATGGACCATCGAACCCGATTTGAAGTTGGGTCACATCATGACCTGCCGTTTGGATTGTGAATTTGTTTGGACCCTCTGTATGTTTCATATTTAAATTACCCATCATCCTATCAATTTGCATTTTAACTCAAAATCTGCATTATGGACTTTATGAATACAAAATTTAAAATGATAACAAAAAAGTTTTATCATTCAGAAAACCAAATCTCACCAGCAAACCCGTTTTTGAGTCCGGTGCCAACCACCTTAATTTGTCCAGCAGTAGCCATAATTTGATAATAAATTAATAAGCAAGTAGCTGTGGTAGTCGTATATATAGAAGGATAGAAGCCTGGAAACAACACAACAATAACAGTGTCCAACGCTCAATGACGACAATGTTAATGTGACACTCTTGTTCTCAGTTCGTCACTGCCAGCCGAAGCACTTGCTCCAAGCATCCGAAAGGCACTAGAGGAAGAAGCGCTAGTGACAACCAATGACTTTGACTTGGATCACGGCCGATTTTGTCAAGATTTT
Source organism: Harlomillsia oculata (assembly GCA_019776145.1). Lineage (NCBI taxonomy): Eukaryota > Metazoa > Arthropoda > Collembola > Entomobryomorpha > Oncopoduridae > Harlomillsia > Harlomillsia oculata. The sequence goes on from JABASF010001646.1 coordinate 17,152, forward strand.
TTTTTGAAACTGGAAAGTCCGTGCGGTAGTTAAGCCCGTGTTGCATATTCCAACTACTTGCTGCTTTGCTTGCTTATCACCCCAGTTTTTTTGGAGTACACCTTCCAACCTTCCTTGCGTGGATCATCTCGGTCGCAGAGTCTCGTCCTTATCTTTCTAATAAAACTTAAAAATAGACAGTAGCCATTTAAGGTTGGAGCCAAGAAGAAGTAAAGATTCCTTGGTTTGCTTCACTCTCTTTCATCTCTCCATTAGCGTATTTCCTTATTATGAGTTGGATATGACGACCGAGAGACTCCTCTTGCATTTCGGGGAAACCCGGGAAAACCGGATACAAAAATTTTTCGTAGCTTTCATTTTCATATATATTCCTTTTCGCTCATATAGTAAGCTTACTTATATAGACAAACAGCCTTTTGCGTTCCTCCTCACATTTTGGAATAATCCCCTTCGGCTGCAGAAGAATCCGGGACGCTGAATGTTACCCGGGTATTCCCCCTATACATATTTTGTGTGTGCGTTTTTTGCTATGTGCAGATGCTTCCCAACCTTTACAACTACCGACAAAACATAAATTGTAAACAATAGTCGTCGACACACAGAGAAGTTGAAATAAAAATGGTCGTCATCTCCTTCGCCACATGCCTACAAAAACATTTTTTAAACGAAAAAGAGGAACATGTCCAAGAAAAATTCTCTTATGAAAATGAGCCGTGAGGATGAGGACTCGTTCAAACAGAGCAACGGCCGTACGACTACGAGGATTCTTCTGCCCGGTTTTTTAAGGTTGACGCTGCTGAGTGCACGTCAGTGTCGTAAAGGAAGAGGACACATGAGTGCTCTTCAAAATGGAGATTTTCTGGTTACTTTTTCTCTCCTTCTGGAATGTCAAGAAAAGAGCTAAGCCAAGAACAAAAAATAAACTTTTTCGACTAAATGCATGGAAAGTCCCTGGTTTTTTAAAACCCGGTGTCTGAAAAAATGTCATTTTAGGTGTAGGCGGAACTGCATCGGACAGAAATTACATGTAAGAAGATTAGAAGCAGGAGTATCGTACTAAAAACGTCAAAATTGTAAAGAGGAGCAGACGATGCGATGCAAAAATCAGTGTTCTCAGTTCTCTCTCATACAATTTCACTTTAGCAGACTGAAAGTTTCTTCGTTTTGCACATGCGGAAAGTATTTTTAGTACTTGTGCAATCGCCTAAAAAAGAATGTGTGCATTGAAAGAACACGACGACCAAAAGAAATAGGAAATGGTCGTTATTCCTCCATTAAAACTTAACAGTTTCTTAGCACTGTGAAGAATTCGTTGCGTCAATTTAGCCAATGCGGAAGATTAAACTTGGACAATTTTTTTGTCTTCGTTGTCACTTCCTGGTACAGTGAAAAAAATGTGTGTTTGTCTTACAACACCGAGGCAAGTGTGTCTTGTTTGTGGGTGGCGGGAAGAATGCCAATTGCCGTTGCAATTGGCATTTCCTATCCGAAAATATGTGCGCGGGTTAATTTATGGCGGATTTATCTTGTATCATTTCCACTCTTCGCCTATCGGACGACGTTGTCACCCGGCAGGTGTGACCAGGGCACGTTCCATCGCTGACGATGACTTCATCATCATAAGCTAAAACTATAAAGTTCCCCCTGTCCAACACTATTCCCAGTAATGACAAACTTCAAAACAAGCCAAGTCTAATTTTACACACAAAAGACCCGGTTTTATACAAAGAAATCTAACAAACCAACAAGAACGTATAAAGTGAAGCGAGCATGGAAATAAGCATGCCAACAAAAAGATCTCGCAGCTTGATGTCGCAAAAACAATTTGCACCTCTCAACTCTCAGCACTTTCGGGTCGGTAAATCACCGGGAGAGTCACAACAGTAATCACAAAGCTGTAAAGCACCCGACAAACCGCTTGTTGTTTTCTACCCGGGTATTTTGGCACTATTCAGATGAGACACGCAAAACTTGTTTCAATATAATTGCATTACACAACACAACGACAAAGTCATTAATTTTCACCCGAAAGGGTTTTTCATCATCAGACCTTGGGGATACTATAAATCGAGGAAAATTGTCGTGCCACAAAACTTCATATCACGGACGGGGAAAATCTAATCAATTCCACATATCAAAATCCTGCATTTCTCACATGCCAATACCACTCCTGATGAATTTATATTACAAATTATTAACTAATTATCTTGGTAAATGAGTAATTTATTAAATGCTCATCTTCGCGGAATCCCGGATTTTCGATGCAAATGAGATTTTATAATCGGTAACCAGTAACCCACAGGCTGTCAATTCAAAATTCAATGCAAACGACGCCTGGAAACCTTATGTGTAGCTACTACATACGTAGAGCACAATGTGACCTTTCAAAGGTCACATTTACCAATAATTTCGGATGCATGGCTCATCTCCGAAAAGTTAGTCTTTCATCCATCGCGTGCAATGAGTAACGTTGCTAATCTTCATTTGCGAAAGGGACAGGATTGAATCTTGTCTGTCTTCTGCTATGCTTGGCTCTGTTACCAGTGTGTAAACAAGCTCGGGTGTGTTTCGCACGATTTCCTCCATACGTTTTGCTTGTACAGATGCTTCGTTTCGGTTTTAGCAATGCAAACTCCAGAGAGAAGACAGAAAGAGTCATGTCATCATCATCACAAGAGAAGAAGCAGATAGCTTCAAGCATGAATAAGCTAAGCATCAAGCATGCTTCTTCAAATGATCTCCTTTCTTTGATGCTCATGCTAATGCTGTGTGTACAATGATAAAGTGATGACCAGATTCCTCCTCACGCACTCATGTAGTCATTAATCATTTATTCTCCAGAATATTAGTTAGTACTGTACACACCAAATTAATAATCGTCGATTATTTTTAATTTATTTTAATTAATTAACCATTTAATGCAAACAAAGTGATGTATAGTTATTAGACAATTTTTCAAGGGCTCTGCTCCGGTGGAACATTCACAAGACGTGGAATGAGAAGTTCATACACTTTTATTCCCCAAAGGAAGATATCCTCTTTAATACTTTCATTGTCTTGATGACCCATTGGCACAGTGTGGGGTAAAGGTGCAAACCCAAGTGCAGGATAACCAGCTTCACGTATGTA
>JABASF010001647.1:0-20267 GCA_019776145.1 Harlomillsia oculata
CTGGTATACAAGATTAAAAGAAACAGTAAAACGCCGAAGTTGGGTTTACTGAGATTTCAAGCACAAGGGAGCCAATCTTTAATAATTCCAATGAAGGGAATTATGAACGAGGGAATAATCGCGCTATGTCCATGAAGTTAATATAAAGTTTTAATTACTTCATCAAAGCAAAATTTTTATACATACCCCAGTTGTGCAAGATCCATCAAAGATTTTGACTAGGTTACCCCTTTCGATTTCCAGGGTGAATGTTGTTCTCCCCCTGGGATTGCACTCTTGTAAAGCCAAAGGACTCTCATTGTCTTCGAGCTTGAGTTTGTGGTATGTATCATCTCCTATAACAGATAGTGAATGAAAAATGTTCATGTCAAAGGCCTTCAATTTTATCATTCTATACGAATGCTTTAGAATCAACTTGACACCTTTTAGGAACTGAATTTTAGACTTTTGCTGTTTTTTAGTACGATAAACAGACACAAAAAGAAAAATCTGTTTTGGACATTTGATATAGAAACTTGTGGTTTAACTTACCATTGGGTCCTCGTATGGCAACTTCCATTGCAATGTAAAAGAGACGAGGGTCCTTGTAGCGAACTTTGCATTTGGCAAGGATGGAAGCCACCAATTCTTCACAAGTAGTGACAGATGTTACGCCTATTGTTTTGTAGCGAATGTCAGGTCGAAGGCACCCCGCATACACTCGCAGAGGCATCTGAAAAGTAAATTACAAGGCATTCGACTTCAATGCTCTGTTTCAAAGATTCAAAGTAGCAGTGCTGTAAATATAGTAACGTTGTGTTGTACTAACTTATCATTATCACTAGCCACGAGAATTCATCTTCTAATGCCGTAAATGCAAAAGAGTGTTACATCCCAATCAAATTATACAAATTAGACTATACAGCGTTGCAGATTTCAAATTAGTAGTTCTTGTTTCCATGTATGGCTATGATATAGCATACTAGATAATAGCATTCATCAATTCATCAGATTCATCCCTTTGGTTTTGTTTTTGCTTTATTTTGCCTCAAGGCACTGACATCAGACACTAAAGGGACGTGAAACCGCAAAGCGTGTAGCCTTGAAGACCTTCTTTGGTCTTTAAAAATGGAACACTTCTCAACAAGCAGATGCGGTCTGGACGACAGGAAGTCCGATCTGATTACACGATAGAAACAGAAGCTTTAAGTTTCTTGAAAGAGAAAAGATGCGTACATCTTGAGATCTCATGCTGCTCACGACAGCTTGGAGAGCCTTTAAGGAAGCCTTTAAAGATCCATCGTTTACATCATGTCCCTTGGCCCCTTGGAATGGACCCTCTTCTCATTCACCACGCAATCATAACCACCATCGCATTACACTACTAACATCCACTACTCGACTGCGTTGCGCGTCTACCAGATGTGTGCAACGGGTTCATCACTTGATGATATCCTCATCCTACTTGACTAATAGTAGTATTTCCATTCATACAAAATCTTAACTTTCCAGATTTCTTACTTATTGAAAGCTCAATTCACACATTCAACCGTTGCTGTTCTCCAGCTCGTTGCAATTGTAAGTCAAATGAAGATAAGAGTTTTGCTCAGTTTTTTTATGAGCTATACACGACATCAAGTTATGACATTACGAGCATTTTGAACTGTTAGTACTCATGTTACTGATAAAATTCCTACCATAGAAAGACGGAGGCTCTGCGAACAAGCTAAATCAGTCATAATTCTCTCGTTTAAAGTGCAGATAAAAGTGTTCTAATAAAAATATCTTGACAGCCTTGTCTAGCTTGAAGGATTAGCTCATTTTGTTGTGTCTACATATGGACACTGTTGTCGAGCAAAATGCGATGTAGACTTCATAGTCATAACTTCCGCAAACTCAGAATCAGCATCTTGAAGCGGAATGCTTAATGGAATAATGTTTAAGTCGTCTACGTTACAATGCATGCAGTAATGGTCACTATAGTGTAATGTTCACATATGCTAACGTTTGCTTGCGAGTATCAGTCATTGCTATTGTATTATCTGTTTTTCAAAGCGAGTGCCTTTATGAAAAAAACGGTGGCCCTCGTTAAAAAGCAGGGAGATTAGAGGCTCAAACAATACACAGTTGCGCACACACCCACCCACGCATGCATCTTTACAAGTGAAGATTATGACTCGAACGGCTGCTTCTTGTTATGCCAAAGAAAAGGACGTAAGGGCACGAAATCAGGAACTGGCCAAATGTTATGTTCGGTTTAAATACTATACAACATCCGCCAACATCACATAGAGCGGATAGTCCACAGTCCACACAAGTCTTTATAAACAGCATAACCTCCACACGTTTCATTTCCTTAGCAATTAGTGCAAAGATGCGGGCTTTGAAAGGTTTCGAGTCATTTAACCAGACCAGCAGAAAATTATTAGGCTACTTATGGTTTTTCTTTGGAAAATGCTTTAACTACTTAAGACCAGAATCGCGTTATTTCCGCAAGCAATTTAAACCAGATAGAAAACAAATTTATTCATATAGAGTGCAAAGGCCAGCTTGTGTACTATACTTACTATATATTTACATGATGTAAAACTTTGAAACTGATGTGATGCTGACATTGAAATGTCCTTTTCACTGTCAGATGACAGCCGGAACTAACATCATTGAACGGTCATTTCCACAAAAAATAACGAAAACGAACATTTTAAAAGTCTTTCTGCTTTGATTAGATACAGTACGAGCATTATAAACTATACAAAACATCCTAAAAGCCATAATATGTGGTACAGTCAGTACACTAAACTCGAACAACGATAATATAATAATACCAAAACGCATTTCGTACGAATAATTGAAAAAAACCAACAACAATATAATGTTTTCGTAGTGTCACGAATGAAATCACAATGTCCCATAAATGTGTGTTTTTTAATTTTTGGAGATGCACTCATGAGTGTAAACTGGTGAATTTGAATAGAATGAGGGATGAATGCACAAAGCTTAAAATCAGCGGATATCCCGTGAAGGGATGATGGGATTAAGAGACTGTTTCCTATCAGATGAGACGAAACACTCCACATAGCTAGTTCCGCCATTCGTCTTATCTGTTATGTATGACAGGCCCAAACACTCCGGTTTGTACCCTCCGAAGCGGAAATAGGCAGGTACTGCAACTTGGTCAATGGAGTACTAAAAGGGGACGTAAATAATATGTGAATGAATGCAGAATGGAAAAAGAGCACCTACAGCTCATATGCGTTCCATTCACAGAAAGGCGACCCTCTGTTCCTTCAGGTCCACGAGGGCAAGTGAACCGTAACCTTCAACACATAGGGCAAAAGGGCTTCCTTCGAAGTGTGCAGTGTATTCCACTATTCCACATGCTTCACAATCTCCTTCTGTTTAAAGCTGGTTCAAATCCTGCAGGTTTTTTTAACAGAAAAAACGGAAACTCAAAGACTCAAACCAGCTCTGTATTCAAATTAGGGTATCCTCCGTCACAGTCACAGTCTACCCGTTTGAATGCAATTTCGAAGTTTTTGATGGGCAACTTCCTTTCTATTGCTAATGTTGGTTGATGTTTCCCGACCATTATTATATGCATGCTTTTGTCTATACGCTCAAATGTTCAGTTCCGAACCACCCAACAGAACATTCATTCCAAGTAAACTTGCAAAAGAATAAAGTCAAAGGTTTCAACACATTTGGCTTCTTCACATTAGCATCAGTTTCAATTGAGGTTTTAGCAGTCTATTCTGACATTGAACAGATGCGATTAAATGAACCAAAAAGCGTGTTTCTTATTTCGTAGAAACTGGAACAATGTGTTTTGTGATTGGTGAATGCATAATGTAGAAAAACTTTCATTTTAAAATCAGTCTAAATTTACCATTTTCACATATCTCAGCATACAGCATACTCATGTTTAAGCAAAATTGCATGATTTTGTTCTCCATTAACTCCGTTTTTGTGGAACGAACGTACTACTGATACAGTAAAACGAATAAGCCACTCAAGCTAAAGAATGCATTGCATACCAAAGTGTACTACAAAATGAAATGGAAAGATGGGAAACATGCAAAAAAAGACCACAAAGCGCAAGTATACAGAATGACTTTATTTTCCGAGCGACGACTACTTTAAGTTTTCATTTGCAGGGTGACTTTTTTGAGTGAGTCAACGTCAACACTGTTAACGAACTCAACTTCTTTTGTTTCCGTAAACATATTTAATTATGCGTTTTATGAGACTTCAGCCAATGGCAACGAAAGCGAGTAAGTACAGTCGTATAAGCTCCCTGAAAACTGGGAAACTTGTACTGAACTGAAGCATGTTCGACAAATTAGATCAAAACCTTTTTATATAATGCTGTAAGTACGCTCTGACATTTGGGTGTTAAGGAAAGTTTAAGCAACTACATTACATGATACTAAAGTGGAGTAAAGTTCGTGTAAAGTAATTATGAACGAGAGCATGTAGTTGCAAACAGCGCTTATTTTGGCAAGGTGCTTCCAACGATTGTATAATGTACCCCAAAAAAATGTTTAAACGCAGTAATATAGAGGATGTGCGTTTGATGAAATGTCAATTCAGTCAAGCATAGCAGTGATAAGGTTAATATTCTCATGAAAGGAATGAATGGTGACATAAAGTCAAATTTCATTGGTATTGGCACCTATCAATGTAAACAGGAAATAAAACGTAAACGTAAACTACTAATATTAATATTTAAGTTGGAATGTCATAAGTGACGAAATGATAATCCCAAAGACCCAGAAAAGATAACCAAGGATCCGCTGCAAAACGGTGCAATAGCATTGAACCTTTATGGTTAGCTAACCAGTGCTCACGTTGACGATATCAAAATCACAATAGTGTTTTCGGTAATTCACCGCAACAGCAGCGTAATAAGAAATATCAGTTTCACCGTGTGAATTATCGGGGAGATGACATGAGACAGCCACAACCCACAAAGGACTCTGCTCATTGTACTAGGCCCTGTGTCGTCTATCGGCCTGTCAACAAAGAATAAACATACAAACAAAGAGTCCTGCCGTCAAGATTTACTCGTCCTCATATAGTCAACAAGTCAACCTACGCTGGTATTTGTCAGATGGACGACGTACAATATGTACCTTACTTTTATGGAAGTGACCACGCGAGTTGACCATTTACATTCCTCGCATGCTTGCAGAACATGTGACATAATTTGGAACTTGAAGCATAGGCTGCGTTCTGCTTTGTGAAATGCTCATAAAATGTTGGTGAGGGACTGAGGGATAGAAACATTCAACAATTTTTGAAATTAGGCTTTTGGTTACGTAGTTTCAATTGAAATCACAGGACACTCACTAAACTGTTTACATCCCAGCGTCAACTAGGACTTTCCTTGTACATAAATAATCCTAATCGGGGAAATTTGCTCACGTTCATCATCCGCATGCTAAGATAAACAACGACTCAACAAACATAGACGCAGGCACTAACCACTACTCCGAGTTACGTCGTTTGCTAGCATTGTACTGAATTACATCCCTTGGCATTTGCATGGCATTTGAGAGAATTGCGAAGGAACAACAAACAGCCCATATAAGACAGAATACTATACTGTGACGACAACGAGGTTTTCTGCTCTTACTGTCAGTCAGCATGCAGTCAAACTTTACATCATGTCAAATAGAATTTCATCATGATTCGCATAATGTACAAAATTCCAAAGAAGACAGGAACACAATCAGCATGTGGAGCCAAAGCAATGCCTCATAATTCTACCTAATCGCATCAGAGCAACGCAAAATCTTTTAAGTTGAAGCTCCTTGCCACAATAAAATTGCCACTGCTGACTGACTAAGCAAGTGTGACGAAGGTCCCAGGGGTTCACACGACGACAGTGAATATCTACAATCGTGACCTCGTAATTTCCCTCATTTTAAACGTAAAAGTGAATGGCGGAGAGTGAATAAACAAACGAACTCCCTACTCTTATGTCTATGCTATGACTCAAAATTTATTCTTACCGATGGGAGTTCAGCCGTGCTCAGTCGACTTGATGTGTTTGTCCATGACAAATTGCTCGAATTGCTGGGTGAAGAAATGCAAGATGAGCCCAACGTGGATGTTGACATAGACGAAGAAGAAGACGCCGTACTTGGTGCAGGAGAAACCCCACGTGTCATTGACGACGGGTAGTGAGTTAACAGGCGATGTTTCAGCATGATGACTTTGATGACTATTACGTTACCCCAAAATTTCCAGGTCCAACTCACTAAGGAAACAATAATTCCACCAAGTTTTTCGGTTTGCAATACTAATCACATGTATTAGTGCTGCATCGGCTGCATGCCTCACTAATGTAATTTTGCTCAATAAAAGAGAATCGAATGTACACGATCTGGTTGTAATCTTGCACTCCACACTTCCCAGTGTCCTTGTTATGGCTATGGCAAAGTTCGACGCACTTGGAATTTGCAAGATTGAATCGTAATTTATCGAATACTCTGACGCTCGTCTTTACACAAGAAACACTTGAAAGTTAAAGAATAACGATGATGGCTAAGAGTCAACTGGCAATAACACTAACTGAATTGTAATTGCTTTTTGGAGCAGAGACAGCAATTCACGGACAATGCGTGCACAAGGCTGGTTAGCCAGCAAATGAACCGCAACATGGAAATGAGCAACAAGTATAGTTGTGCTTCACATGCACATGGTCTTCTGCAGAGATGCAGACAGAGAATCCGTCTTCCACTACACAATTGCTCACAATTGGTGTGAATGAGTGAGTCACTGCGTTCCTACGACACATATAGTAAAGAATTCATTAAGTGAGTGTTGTGTGTGACCTAAGGAGACTGACTGAGACACTAAGGAGATGAGATCATTGCCTATTAAGTTGAGATTGCAATTCAAGTCAACATGCGGTGATTACAACGTGTTATCAAAATGCCAATGTGAACTCACAGTTGAAACTGCAGGAGAATAGTGGCCGTACGAGAAAAATGGACAGGGGAATGTGAGGCAAGCACATCAGGCTTGGCACTTCACTACTCCGTCCAAAACTCCTAACGTCCTAACAGAGACTGAGGCCACTTGCCACTGCAGACTGCACTCGTACACTCGTAGCTCGTATCTGTTGTGGCTATGAGATGAAGTGAATAGTGAACTTCGCCAGTTAAGTCAGAGTCTCTGAAACTGAATAAAAAAGCTCACAGGAGCCCCTAAACTTGGTCAGAGTCAATTGCATCGAGAAGCTTTCCGACTGATGTGATGAGACAAGAGGGGTGCTATGTGCCCTAAGTCCAAAGCCACAATGCTTTACAATTTCCACAACTAAACAGACAGACAAGGCAGAGCATCTTTTCCATGACGTGACTACAGAAAACGGAGAATATAAACATTGAACAGTCGAAGGAATCCCATGAGGACATGTGTATGGAAGATAGGGATGAAAGGGACGGTGATGCCTGAGCTCTTTCCTTTTTAAACATGTGTATATTTGCCGTGTGTGTACTATTTGTGTGCATTGGCACTTTACACTGCACTAGTAGTCAAGTCAAGCTCAAATGTAATGAAAAAAGATGCATTTGGCCTTTATCTTTCTTCCCATACGCAATTTACTTAGACGACCACGCCATGAGCCTTTTTGAAACTTGAAAAGACACACAAGACAGACGCGTACTCATGAGTTTTGAGTGAGGGTGGAGGGTTCAAGATTCAGAAACCCTTTCTTTCAGTTTTATTCTTGTCTTCTATTGTTCGGATCAAATGTCATCGTGGGCCTTGAAGTGCATCCGCCTTTATGACGAGAACAGATTGATTTCCCCGGATGTGCTGCCAGCGACGGTTGTTTTCACCCCGTAATGAGACATTGGGCATGTGCTCACAGCCTGCAGTGACATAATGCATTTGCTCGCCTATAATTTTTTGTAACTACCTTCATCCAATCCGTGAGTCACTTGCTTGCTAGCATCGTCATGAAACGCAATGATGATGATGATGAATTCCGTTTATGCTAATGAGAAGTGTATACATTCCATTCAAGCAAGTTAATAGGCAATAATAATTGTGCTCGCCTTGTCTGCGTCCATAAGGATGTCTAGTGATGTAGCGATGCATTGAGCATGTAAAACATGTCATTTGCAACTGAGGCCATGTCGATGCTCAGCTTGAAACCACCAAAATGATAGTGAATGATAGGGTCGCGTCTGTCTTCAGCCGACGACGTACGAAGGAATTCAAATACATGCCATTCAAAAGAGCTGGAGAGAAACTACTATTATCGCTGCAAAAGTCCCGACATCACATCATCCACGACAAGTCAGGTTTCCTCACACGCAAAGGCAGAGCTAAGCACGAACTCACATTAAAAATTGTCCAGTAAAAGTCTCCTGTAGAAAATTGGAGACATGTCCACTCAAATTGGTGATGGTTGCAGAACCAATTTTGGGGTAATTGTTGACCTGCTTCCCTCAGTTTCAGCGTGAAGAATGCACAATTACAGATTCGACAAACTCCACCTTGTTACGTATATGAGACAGAGTGCTGAGTGGTCCATTCTAAGCTTCACACAAGCGGAAACAGTCATCCGTTTTTTGTCTCTCTTTCATCCAAACAGACTTGGTATTTTTTTTACTGCTTACACAACATCCCTCTGTATCTCTTTCTGTCTGCGTGCATTTTTAAACTTCACAAGTGCATGCATGCGTGGCTAACCCAGTTTAAGGCCCTTGTAAAAGGCCCAATCTTCTTGCGGTGGTGGTGGTGGTACAAACTGCAAAGTGCACTGCGTAACCAAAAATAAAAAAGGCTTTCAGCTTTACTAGCCCATTTCAAGTTTGCTATAACTTATATAACACGCCCATACAAAATCGGGTAAATCACACTGCCACTTCACCAGAAGTGACCCTTCGTAGTATTATCTGCGGCGGGCGCACCTATTATAAGAATTTTCCTCGCCCTCGCTGTGTCACTAATGCACAAAGGGCTTAGATGAAGTCAATTCAAAAGAAATACATTTTCTTACAAAGACTCTTCCCTTCGTAACAAAAAATACTTTGAAATGTCCCAAAAACACCCGTTTCTATGTAAGTTTGTGTCAATGTAAACCAAAATCGTCATGAAAAAGGTGTTAAAGCTCGTATTAATAATTTATAATAAATAAGGCTGAAAGTATAACTTTCAAAGCAATACAAGACACAATTACATCATTCATTTAATAGTATATTTTTGTATATATATTCTACGTATAGGTATACGTATACGAATTTTGGTTGGCTTTATTAACAGCAAGAGCGTCCTTTTAGGCTCTGCTGCACTTTGAACTTGAATTTTGACCGCAGAGACCAAAACTTTCTTCAGTGTCTCCAAACTTGATGGGACAGCGGTCCCAATGTGACAGTTCCCCAAAAATGTATCTTTAGCTTACTTAATGGCGGAGACAAGAGAGTAATACATTATTCATGACAACGACAACTTTACAAGAACCTCGGTAGTATGACAAACGCTATCTTAATAGCAGATGAATGGATAGCTTTGTTCCTTGGACTTATCTCCGCTGAGTCCTTCTGATACATGAAATGATAAAGTTGAAGAGGCCGATTCAAGTTGACAAGATTAGGGGCAATGGAGAGCATTCGGAAAGAGTAGTTTATTAAAAGTATCTGGAAGTGGTCATACGATACCAGAAGCCAAAGCCACTAGAGAATTAAAAGTCATGAAAAAATTGGAGTTTGTGTAAAGTGAACTTGAACAACTCAGCCGCCCCTCAAAATCCACAGAAGAAGCAGCAGCTTCCCAAGTTCTAAATCTTTCAGATGCACTGAGAAGACATCTGTATCACCTCAGACAAAATTCTCCAAGAAATGTTGACCCTGAAGTTGTTAAGACCCTTTTTAATACCTTATTTTGAAGTCTGTCTTGCCGTGTCCACCCTACATAATCCTTACCATCCAAATGGAAGTTGTTCTACNTACTGCGTACACATGTACACACATGATATCCGACAATTCCGGCGCTCTCATTATCGCTCGTGGCTAAAGAAAAATGCAGTCATTTTCCTCAACACACCTGATACGGTACACTTGCTGATATAAAAACATACTACCACACACAGATACTGACTCCTGACTCGTCAACAACAATGCCATTCCTGTAGTTAATATTTGTACGAGAGACTGAACAGTGAACAAGGCAAAGAACCAGAGAGCAAAAAGGGAAGTGGTACATACAATCCTGGTACAGTACATACATTCATATTCTCAGGTGGACGAAAAGTGAGCAACTCAACCAACTTGAAGTTATGACTTTATAATTAAACCACGAGCACACTTTCACTTTTAGTAAAAAGGCAGCAAAAACATGCAGAAAAGATGTCTCATCCTGGTGCAATGAAACTTTGCAAGCACATTGCAGATTGCCTAGAAACTTGTGACAGAACAGCATACGTTTAGTAGTTTTATACCTTCTTGGCATATGAACTCAGCAAACCCCTTAAACGCAATCTCCTCCGCCTTGTTGTCGTGAGAAGAAGACGACGACGGTGTTGCGGACGAACATACACCAAAAACTCGTCTCACTTTTCTTGTCCCATTTAACATTTACTCAATTCTTCTGCTTCAGAGTTCATTAAATTCCAGGCGAGAATTCCCTTGTGGAACGAACATTTTGTACGTCAAGAAAGCCAAAAACCGCGTCATTGTCTCAGAGACTTTTTTTTATTGCACACGCAAAAGAACTCATCCGTTCTTATTTGCTCTTTTATACGTTCTCAAGGTTTTCAGTTTTGTTTGTTACTCTTCCTTTGAGTCGTTAAAGACGTCGAGCGTTAAAGAGCTCCAAAAAGGTGTTTTATTCCTAACTGTTGTAATCTACTGATACTAAAAAATACTTTTTTTTATCAAAGTGAAACCGAAACTGAAAGAAAAAGTATCAGTGCAGTTTTGTTTTAGCACTCAAGTTTTGTATCAAAACATTCAATGCGACGATTGTTCTTCTCTCATTTCAATCGGAGTTTTGTTTACACTCTAATGACAATAAAAGACAACGTTTGACTTGACAATGTAAATTATATAAACGACAAAAGTGAATGTGAAGTGACTATAGGTTACAAATATTTACATCAAAGTCATTCAAATTCTTGGTAATTGTATACAGCTGTGATGAAAATGGTTCGAATTTGTGAACTCTACTAACACCGCAAAAATAATTGTCATAAATGTTTTTGTTGTTGTCAAATGACACCGGATTGTGTACACTTCTCACTCACTTCTTCATCATTAAACAAACATTACAACTTCTATAAACATCAGTTGACAATTTAAAATAAGCATAACTGTCACGACAAAGATTATTTTTTAATTTAGTGAAGTCGGTTTGCATATGTGCAAACTCATCTGTCATTCATCAGATCACACGACGTCAGCGTTGCCTTTTTGGCAGATCTAATTATATTCACTAATTAAATGTCCAACTCACCCCCACACGACTATCGGCTATTAGGACGATGGGACGAAGAGGTCAATGACGAAGATGAAGAAGTGGAATGGGAACCGGAAGACAAAGACTTGGTCCTGGATCCCCGGTGGACCGGGCGCAATTCTGCACTGCACCGATATGTTGCCCTCTTCGGAGCTCAACACGTAAGTTATGCATTTTCTGCAATATAAACGTTGAGTAATTAATGTTCCTTTGTTTGCTTCTGGAGCGCGAGCACTCATTCTTTCAGTCCAGCAACTTCTTTTTATTGTGAAAGATTCAATGGTGTACTACACCGGTCGGTTCATTAAAATGACATTTTCATGATTGACATGATTTTCAATCGCATTTATAGTCTAAATTGTTGTTATTGTTATAGCTTTTAAGTGAGCACAGCAGGGAAATGTAAGTTAATTAATTACAAGTAAAATACTGGGTTTGGGTAGTTAAAGTATACTATATAATATAATCATGCACAAAAAACATTTGCTGAAACTCGCCGAAACTGCTCATTTGCATTTAAGTCTCATAAAGTTCCCTTTAAAAATGCAAGTAGGTTAACATGTTAATTTTATTAGCGAGAATAATATAGTGAACTATTAGCTCCTGATTTATTAACGAGAGTGCGCAGTTCAGTTTATTTTGTATGCTTAGCTCAACACTTAAGAATTTTGTTTCTTGGCACCTATCAAATAAATCTACACCATGTTAGTTAATTGTAGTATCATATTATAATAATCTTAAAGTTGGTTGTTGGCTTTACGGTAATGTCACCTTCATTCGGTCAAAGTCGTTTGTAGAGTTAATTGAATTGAAACGGATTACGTTAGTACGTTGCAGTGTAGGATGAACTTGAAGAGAAAGGATCAATGTACCAAATTGTTATTCAAATGATCGTATTAGTATAGAGTTAATTTTATTCCGAATTTATATTTACCTGGGACGGTATTGCAATTTCTAAGAAACGTATTGCCATTATGCATTGCAACATTGCAATTTACAATGTATAATTATTATGTTTCCATTTTTAACCGGAGTAAATGGTAGTCAGTTCGTTACTGACTGAGAGAGTTGAGCACAAAGCAACCCGGAGTCCAGCGTAATTTTACATTATTATACTTTTTCCGTTATTCAGTGAGTTTTTATAGTTTCAAATATAAAAATTCCGCCTAATCGACAAAAATCTTATGGAGCAACCACTTTTGCTGTAAGTTTTTATTAAACGATTGAATACAAAATTGTTGGCATGTTATTTTTGATCGATGAATACAATGAACGATCTGTAAAAAGTTTGTTTGGGTTGAATGAGGAGCACCGTATTCAATTGGAACAAAAATAAAAAATGTAATTACAATTTAGTACGTCACACCTTTTTGGTATTGACATTTATTTTGGTGTCAATACTCACCACAGTACATCCATAATTCGTTTTCCTAAGGATAATAAAATATAGAAGCAAGGTTCTTTACAATAAATTGAAAGTACAGTTTTGTTTTATAAACAGTCGCAATGCCATCAGCTAGTGACACGAACTATTTAGTTTAATACTTTTATTTATCTAGTTTCACTTTTACTTTTAGTGAGTCTGCACGTAATGAAACGTGTCAGAAGAAGGTTGATTAGCTTCTAGAGTGTTGAAGATATACTACCCAATTAGCATTTCACGTAGTTAATCTTGCTCAAGTATTTAATTTTTGAATATTATACACGACATGAACGACATCCCTTTAACAGGTGTACAATGAAAGAGTCCACTTTAATGTCTGTCATCAATTTATATTTTTTTATCTTGAAAATAATGAGATGAATTTTATATATACGTATTATATAGTGGTTGAAAGGCAGACGACGTGACGACCAAAAGACAAGGTATAGTTGTAGGAATATCTTGTAAGGATGGGTAGCTGACGCATTCCAAGTCAAGGCGTTTCGCTTTGTGGTTATTTGCTTAATTTTAAAAATCCGTGCACGTGAAATGTGCAAGTTTAGTGGTCACCAAGAGGTGCGAGCGTGTGTACCCAAACAATACAACATTATAGAATGACAATGTCAAAGAGTTGTTGGTCTGTTGAAGTTGCAGGTTGGTTATAAGTGATGGTGGGATCATCGTCATTGTCATTATCATTCCGCTGTCGAGATCGCCTTCTCTCCTCATCTCTGATTACTGCTTTGTACATTTAAATAAGATGGATATAGGGATTAATTTCCTTGTGGACACAGATATGGCAGCAGTTTAGCAGTCGTCAGTCGCACTGGGCAGTGCAGTGGCACTCTTTGCAAAACGAGCCTATGGTCGTTCATATCTGAAAGCAATTAAAAAGTTCCCGTCGTCGTCTGCTTCTCCTTCTCTTTAAGTCGCACAAAACAACGTCTCATGATTTTGTATTCCCTGTCTTCGTTTTACTTTCGTAAGGGGAACACCTTCCTATTACATTCTTTGCACGGTTGAATGGATCCAATTTCATTCTTTTCCTTTTACTATTTACTATTTTGTATATTAGTATACTACTGCTGTGCTTGCTACTGCTAACAAACTCCTCGTTGTTGTTGTTTAGTTGTTGATGTCATAGCCATAGCACAGCCGTTTTACAAAGAAGGAGTTGATGGGTCGGTCGGCTGCTTGTGACCTCGATACAAAATATATTTGAGTAGTATACTATGTTTTCTAATGTAAAATGTCTCTCTTACGCGACTGGCCTGCCAGTACCATGCCAGCCCTTGCAAACCCAATTCAATAAGGTCATTCTCAATGTTGACTGTCGAAGTCGACGTGTTCATCTCTTTCTCTCATGGTTTCTGTTCTGTCAAAATGATTCAACAGGCATTGTTTGGCACTTCACATATATTTCATACTTGCAGGATTTTTGCACTTGTCAAAAACGTTGTATGTTTTGTTATCTGTCATTTCCATGAAGACAAGTCTGCGTAGCTACAAAAGTATTAATTTCATCTTTTGGACGTTTTGCTGAGAATCTGAACATCAATCATTCATTCATCATAGCTTGCTCACATACAAGATACAATACGAATTAAAGTACAAACAAAAATGATAACGTTATTTCTTGGGAATTTCATATTTGCATATTTACATTTTATCTGTCATTCGCGGCAATTTGATGTTCGAGGAAAATTCTTCAATATTCCATCATTTCTAAGCCTTCTTGTGAGCTGTGACCTTCAAATGTAGTCAATTGCACAGGATTTTTTTGAGGTAAAAATCATTATTTGCAATAATATAGCAGCGTTAGTGAAAACGTATTAAATTCACACTTTTACTAACCACATAGGGTTTGAAACGAAATGTTTATATTGAAGCATTAAATTTAGTACGATTTGAGAAGAAAGCACTTGTGCCTACACAGTTGGCATCCAGAATAGTAAAACTCTCGTCATTGCATATGTATTGAAATGAGTCATGAATGTTTAGCATTTCTGGTGCATCAAAGTCGGCAGAGGGTTCATTTTTTTCACCTGTCGAATAGGATGATGAATACTTTCATGCATTCAATTTCTAAATAGCCAATACTGTGTTTCAAACAGAAACTCGAAACGCACGATTTTAAATCATTCACTTAAGTCCCATTAGTATGTATAAAGCATTACTGAATGGCTGAATGAGCGTGCCTCTGAAGAACAGCGTCTTGCATGTCATGCACATGTCATAGGACTGTAATGTGTCCAGGAGATAAAAGTCGGTATCCAGTCGACGTCAGCGTGAGCTTGGATAGCGCATTGTGTTTTCCAATAATACGGGATGAGCCAGGTTGTGATTGTATGGTTGGTATGATAGAGAAGTTAATGTTATTACATTGTTGAGCGGTGCTTTATTGTTGTGCGTGTAGAGATCAGACAGAAAGTACTGTGTACGAGTTCGGAGACCTGAGGACTTGTAGGGGTTTGTGAACAAAAGTAAAGTATGGAATTAGTCGCTGTTGTCTGTTGTGTGATGGGCTGAAGCGTGCATCCAGATTCAACATCCAATAGTTTAATAATTGCATGCATATCTGCGTATAGGTAAGAGCAAAGTGGTTTTTGTGCATGGAGCTGCAAAAGATGTGCGTTGTGGTCGTTCAATGATGAAATAATGAGAGACCCAAACCCTGGGGCGATGTGTGGACCGCAATACTCAATTCTGGTTTCAACTCTACAGGTTTATAATTCGAAAGAGCTTCGTAATCAACTTATACACTTGACGTCGTCAACCGTACAGACAAAAAGGGTAACATGCCCTGCATATGAACATTGACAGTGAAACGAGTAAGTCTGTACAAAAAGTACTGTGTAGGAACAGAAGACGCGAAGCCAAGCCCTTGCATTGCATTTGGAGAGTTGCTTCTGTTCAAGATTTTAGCTCAAATCATCACGATATCTGAACACACAAGTCCTCTCAATTTTTATATTCGCAGATCTTTTACACCTGTGCACTTGTGTTGTTTATTTGCGTTGCGAATGAGCCGCAGTGGTAATTAAAAAGGGGACTTGGACGAGGTCCGTCAGACAGGAAATCAGGAAGCTTCATAGCATTGGTCACTTTTTTGAGTGCATTGCCAACGTGTGTGCTCGTAAAATAGTCAATCGATTGTTGTGCTCCATTTGAAAGTTGAGAGAGTTTAACCTTTGCCGACTGCCGACAACCTTTGAGCTCAAGGGCTGCAGCAGTGTTTCCACCAAACACGGTGTACATCTCATTTTGGCATTGGCAACCAACGAGTGTACAATCAACATTTTTCATTCCATACTCACTACAATTTCATAGTACGCTATATTATAGTAGTGATTCAAGATTATTGTTTTCTACCGACAATCATCATTTCATCATCAGTTTCAAAAAGTTCTTCCGACTTCAACTTGATCATTCACAAGACTTTTGTGCATGCATCAACATATTGAATATCCTTCTTTAAATGCAAACTTTATTAGAAAAACAACTAACCACTGTCCATTGTCCATTGTAGACTTTTCATTTAATATAGTATAGTACACACTCAATTCCGTGTGAATGAGCTGACGCGACCGACAAGATGTTACAACGTTTTTGTGGCTACTTGAAATAATTGTGTGTTATACTTTGTAATATACTGTGTAATTGTCGCTTAAGTTGCAAGCTTTTTTGACGCTCAGATGCTGTGAAGCAGAGGGGCACAACGAAACAACTTCTTCATTTATGTGATTGCTATTGTTGAATCGTTTGAAAACTCCGATACAATTTAATAGTATTTCATTATGTGAATTCCTTTGTTAATTAAAAAGACGTTTATTTTGCCGTATTAAAAAAGTTTAGTTTTATAGTTGTAATTAAATACTCTTTCATCTTCTGATCGTATACATTTACGCACGCCGTGTCATTATCCATTGTGTGTTCGTGTTGTGAAAGTGCTTAGGTTTATAAAATCTCTCCTGATACAACTCCTGATACCGAATACATTGATATTAAGTCATAATCTTCGCATTCTTTCGTGTTTTACATTTGAAATGCGTGTGATTTAGTGCTCTAACAAGCAATTTGTTGCAAAGTGCAGTAAGAAAACAAGAATTTTTTAAGGCCCCGCGTTAAAAATGTCCACGAATCGGTCTCAGATGGACCTTGCGTCCTCAGTCTCTCAGGTATTTTATCGCTGTATACACTGTGTTGATGTTGATTATGATAATATAATACTTTACTTGGTTGATAGCACATAAAAATGTATCTTTTTATCATTTTTTATACAAAAAGTTACCGTGTTACACTTGCACACTTACCCAATGGCTCTCATGCGTAATGAAAATGACTAATGTGTTTCTATTCCTTATTGCTCACTATCTATGTTTAATACGATATCAGAGAAAGTTATATGAAAATAATAGGCCGATGATTTCGTTGCATTGCACTGTGCACTAAATGCTAGTTACACCAACAACAAAGGTTGCAGATACTAATTGGAGCTAAAAGCCTAAACGATATTTGGCACTCACATTCCTTCCGTCAGAGACTTGGAAAGCAAGCTTTGTTGGCGTCTCCTCCAACTCTAACCTCTCTGGTGTCTCTAGGATTGTGGTTTTGCAAACCAAGTATATAGTATAGTACAAGTACAATTTATAAAGTTTGTCTCCAAGCAAAACGCGTATCATCAAAATGTCTTAGATTTATAGCTGAATTACGGTTTTTAAAAAGAAAGTTGCTATATTGAAATTGTGAAGGGATGTAAAGTGAAAATTTTGGAAAAATTGATTTTATCTGTGGTTTTTCTGTGGTTGTGTGCGAATTTAAATGCAGGACATGGAGTCGAATACGACAAGTCGAGGACGTCGTGGGAGTGTTTGGCCCATTCAGGGAAGCAAGCGTGGATTGTTTACTGCCTTAACTTTCGGTGTTGTTCTCATGGTCCTCGTCATCTCAGCCGCCGTTTACGCGTCCAGTGGGCAAGGAACGACGGGACAAACAGGAGGCCTCTCTGCCCTTGACTTCAAAAACGAAAGTGTTGTTTTGAATGACATTCTGACAGGAAAGTTCCTATCAAGGCCTTTTAATGCTACGTGGATTTCCGGTTTGTTTGAATTTATTATGTTTTATCACATCGTCCCGTCTACATTTACTATTGTTAAAAGTAGCCTAATTATTTGAACGTGGAAGTAAACCAAATCTTTATTGTTAGATACCGAGTGCCAATACTTTTCACCTAGTGGAGATTTAATGCTCTATAATGCCGAGACTGACAAAGCTTCGGTCCTTATTTCCAGCGTTGTATTTTCTATGATACTTGTAAGTTTCATGATGTTTAGTTTACCAGATTGAATTTTTCTAATGTTATTATAAAATGCTCACATATATCTTAATTTCCTTGCAATTCGTAGCAAGGAAAACGACCTTTCATGTGCACGATTTCTGCGGACAGAAATTTTGTGTTGATTGCAACGGATTCGCAGAAAGTATGTAAAGCTACATTGATTAATTTGAAATTGTATTCTTACTGCATTAATCACTACAAGTCCTATTGACCATTTCAGATATACCGATATTCTTTCTTTGCCTTGTTCATGATTTTCGACCTCACTACAAAGTAAGAGATGGAACTGATTTGACATGTGAATGCGCATGAATTTATTTTCTAAAATGCTCATTGAGAATTTTTTGCTGTAGAGCTTTTGAGCCGCTGCGACCCATGGACGACCGAGACGTTCATTTGCAACTTGTACAGTGGTCTCCCGTTGGCAATGCAATCGCATTCGTGCATGCTAATGATATTTATTACCGCCAATCCGCTAAAATTGGTACAATGTCCCAACGGATCACAAGAGACGGAAGTAATGTCGTTTATAACGGAGTTACTGATTGGGTTTATGAAGGTATGATCGCTTGTCCAATTATTTTTGCATCAAATTATTCCTTGCATATTAAAAAATGAAACTGCACTATAACTTATGCTCGTACTATAACTTCGTATGACGAAATTATATTGTACATAATTGTACATTGTTGGTTTATGTTTCAGAGGAAATGTTTAGCAACTACATTGCCTTATGGTTTTCGCCTTCGGGGTCTAATTTAGCTTTCGTGACATTCAACGATACTGAAGTAGATTTAATTCAATTTCCTCTGTACGGTGAACCTCACAATCCATTTCAATACCCAATGATGGAATCTATTCCGTATCCGAAGGTACAAATTTGAATTTGTTACGGAGTTATAACTAATAGTATAGTAAAAATTAGCAACTAAAACTGTGAAAAATAATATTGCATTAGAGTGGAAGACAAAATCCTGATGCTAAAGTCAGCATTGTGAAGTTACCAACGGAGAAGGCAAGCTTTGAGCTAGGTTCACCCCTTCGATTTGCTGAAGTGCCTCCTGAGTAAGTTAAATGGGTCGTTTATAAGTAGGCTCAAGTACATGTCACTTCTGCAAATGTCATTAATTTGAATTGAATTCTATTTGGTCTATGTCGTACAGGAATTACGTGGCCTCGGTTGCATGGGCTTCCGACTCCGAGTTGTTGGTTGTCTCCATGAATAGACATCAGAGTCAAATATGGATGCATTTATGCGATACCACGAATATGTGCCGGCAGGTGAGCACACTATACGTTGCATGAATATTTTGCTAGCTTTGATTAAATGCCATATTTAAAGCACTTGTCGATTTTACAGTTTTACACCATCACACAAGCAAACGGTTGGATTGAAGTAAACAATCCATTTGTGTCCACGGATGGACAGCGACTTGTTATGTTGACGGCACAGAAACAGAAGAAATACTCATACAGACACATTTTGATGATCGACCGAAATTCAACCAGTAAACAAATCACGAAGGGGGAATTCGCATTAGATTCTATTCTTGGTTGGGATGAACCAAATAAAAATATGTAATTCTTGTCATTTTAACGAATAATGTTAATGCTTTGAATATGAATTTATGCTGTCTGTTTTATACGTCCGTAGATATTTCACCGCAACCAAATACGACGCCGAAAAAGAGACTGCAGACCCAAGTCAGACTCATTTATACGTTGTAAAAGAGTCTGGAGAAAATATGACCTGCATCACTTGCGATTTGAGGAACGTCGCCAATGAAACATGTCATGCAAACTCAGTGGAAATGAGTAAGGCATTCACCTATTTCGCACAAAGTTGCAACGGTCCAAATGTTCCGGACATATCAATTCGTCATGTTCAGGTTAGTTTGAGGTTCACTAAATGTATTAAAGCACTTCTTAAGGTTTGTAATCTAAATAAAATATACGTTAATTAATTTTGCAGACTGGAAAGAGTATAAAACAATGGGTGGCTAATACAGATCTACGTAGTAGGCTAGAATTTGTTGGGCTTCCAATTGCAAGAAA
>JABASF010001648.1:0-20266 GCA_019776145.1 Harlomillsia oculata
TACCTTTACCCTTACTTTTAGCACGATTCAACAATCCAAATGGATCCAACAATTTCATCAGTCCTTCTGTACCTCCAGTAGTTTGTGAGGTACCTGGCAACTCTGGAACACTTACAGTCGATGATCCGGTTTTCTTTTTTTTAGATCGTGAACCAGAACCTCCAGGACGAGGAGTTGTCTCTTCGTCATCTTCATCTCCGGCTCCAATAGCTCTTCCTTTCGGTCCCGCAGATTTCTCCGTACTCATTTCTTCCGTTACATCCCCATCTTCGATTGTACTTTCCGTAGTAGGACGTTCAGTAGTTTTGCCTTTACCTTTACCCTTACTTGTATCAAGTTTCAACAATTCCAATGGTTTCAACAGTGTCGTCAATCCTCCTGTGCCTCCAGCAGTTTTTGAGGTATCCGGCAACTCTGGAACGGCTACAGGTGATGATGATCCGGCCTTTTTTTTGGATCCAGAACCAGAACCTCCAAGTCCCAATAACTTTTGTACTGTAGCAGTTAGTTCTGCTGCTGGATCATTTTTTTTCTTATTCTTAGGTACCGAAATCTCAGTCGACGCAACGATGATTTCAGTTTCTTCGGTGGTAGAAGAACCGTCCGCTGGTTCGGGCTCTGTTGTTGATTCTGGCGGGTCCTTTGGAAAGGCCCACACCGTTCCCACCAGAAGAATGACTAGAACACACTTAGTGTATTGTGTTATGGCACCCATTCTAAGTACCTAAATAAAGAGGTCACACGGGTCAAGGTTTGTTCAAATGCAATTGTGAAGGTATTTCTATGTATAAGTACTACCGTTTACCAAGAGAAAAAAATTACTGCACAGCTTGTGTATTGGAATGTTCACAAAAGCCAACGTCACTGGAAAGAGTTTCACCTTGTCAGAACCCTAAAACTATTGTCAAAGTGTTCGCATTCTTGAGGTAGACTACGTTTCATACCAACAGAACAGAGTCAGTAATTCTTTGAATTATAGCCCATCATGTTCGGTGATTGATGCAATGAAATGTGAAATGAATGTCATTTAAGCTTCTAGATGAAAATACTTGACTATTGTTTCATTTTATGTCATAATTTACGTCATGATGAATCCGTCTTGTTTAACACTCAAAACTTGTTTGGAAGAACAAAATGAAGACCAACTCTGGTTGTGACTTGTGATGTATACATGGAGTGGTAAAGTCATTTATTCGGCGTAATTTTAACAGCTCACATATAAATTAGTAACACATGGTGTAAATTAAGTAAATTCGGTTTCACTTTGTCAATTTACCTTTGAAAAAATCATACATAATCATTTTAACACATGAAGTCATATAACTGTCCAATAACAAATTGTGATCTGACACCCACACCTTGAATACACGAATTGCGAAGAATGAAGATGAACATATAAAAAAGTTGCAACATTAATCTGCTAACTTTACCATATATGCGAGAAAGTTCAGGTTTAACAGACGGGGCAAATTCTTAAAATGTCTATGAATAAAATAACTAACAAAACAATATATTGATAGCGATACAACATACAAACGGCTAGTAGAGCTAGAAACTAGACCTACAACTAAAATCTACTTAGAATATAACATAATTATGTTTCTGAAATGTTGTAATTACTATCTGTAGTTCGAAATGTGGTTTATTTATACAATACTTCGTCCAAGGAACCATTCCATAAAATTCCAGATCTGCTGATGCCGAAAGTTAGCGGCCTTCAACTGTAAAAGTACATCAAATATTCATTACTTTCAGATTCTGTTAAGAATTCAAGTACAATAATAATTAACGTATTTGTTCAACTTACTGTAAGATGATAGATCGATTTCATCCGGAAGTTCCGTGATGTTTACATCGAACCTGTTCTGGACTTCATTCAAGATCTTTGCATCACTCTCGTCACTAACGAATGTTATCGCAAGTCCCTAGAGAAAATAAGAAACAAAAACTGAATTCCTTGTCCATCCATTTGGATTGATTTAAAGTGAGTTTTGTTTTATCAGTAAGAGAGAGTTCAAGATTGTTAAAATCATTGATTTCATATGTCCCTATCTTTCTTATCATCATGTGCACGCCACTCAAAAGGAACTTAAAATGGCCAGAGGCAAAAGCTTTTTGAAGATTTGACAAATTACCTTTGTGCCAAAACGTCCGGCACGTGCGACTCGGTGCAAGTAGGTATCTGTATCTTCTGGCATGTCGTAGTTGAAAACAATGTTCACCCGTTCGATATCCATTCCACGCCCAAAGAGATTTGTTGCGACGAGAATTCGCTTTTGGAAGTCCTTGAACTGGCTGTATCGCTCCAAGCGATCCTCTTGGGTCATCCCACGATGGATGGCAATTGCAGGAAAGTTCTGTTCCACCAAGAGAGTTGCCAAAGCCATACAACGCTGAACAGACTTGACAAAGATGACAACCTAAAAAAACAGCAACATTTGTCAGCATGGGTTCGGAACTTTAATGATTTCGATAATACTGTAATCTGTTTTAACGTTTGGCTCAGACTGGCTCATAGCCCACAGAAGAATTCAGGTAGAAACCGCGAATGAAACCCAAAATTCTCATCATAGCCAAGTCATAAACAAACTATTTCATTGCTAGAAAATCTCACCTGGTTGAATTCCAAAGCATCAAGCAAATCGAAAAGCTTCTTGTTCTTCTCATTTTCCTTCAACTTGACGTAATGTTGCTGCAAGCCATGCAAAGTGAGCTTGGCTTCGTCATCCACATAAACCTCCATCGGCTGTAACGGATCACATAATACAACACACCATATGGTTAACTCGAGTTTCCTAGCAGTCAAAACCATTTTATCTACCTGATCCAAATACCTAATCTGTCTTTTGCACTAACAATTTCGTTAAACCTCACGAATATCGCAATGAACGTTAAAGTTAAAAAAAAATTAAGAAAACAAACTCTGACATGAGTAATAAAACAGTAATAAAAATATAAAATTGTTAGCCATTCCTGTTTTTCTTTCCCTACAATCAAACTATCAATTAAGCCTAACAAGTTGTATTTTGGATACATGCTTCTAAGAATGGGAATGAAAATTTAAAACCGCCACGCCGCCACTCAGAAGCGGGCAGTGAAGTTAGTGACGTTGAAGAGTTGGTAATCTCCATCAGACCCCAGGGAATCATTCTTCTTTAGAAGAACTGGACAATGCTCGCCGTGTTCAATAAAACTCCAGCAGCCAAAATAAAATATTGGTCTCGATCTTAGAAAAGAGGTTGATCCAAAATGTCCAAAACACCACAATCTTCTCCGATGTCGAACAAATTTGGTTCACCCAAATGGTCCAATGATGCAGAGTTGAGTACGGCATACAATTTGAAAGGATTTGGATAGGAAACGGATTAGGAAGGATAAGGACCTAACAATAACAGCCCTTTTCGAAGAATTTGCCCACCTACTCTAACGATGGCTTGAGAGTTTCTTTCTTGAATCTTCTTGTTTCTTCTGCGATGAGTCATCATTGTTATTATGAAGCAGGAGATAATTAACCCAGTCTGTACATCCGGAACAGAACTCCGACATAATGCCCTGACTATAGTTGTCCGTAAACTCAATTTGTGAATTATGATTCGTCCCCAAGCGATATACTAAGATTTTGTTTAGCCTGCAGTAGATATAACTCTAATTCGGGAGCTCGAATGAGGAGTAATGATTTCATTCGAACAAGGAATGTGCTTAACGAGATTCTTGAGTGTTTGCAAAAGTTTAGGATTTTGATGTGCAGGAAGGGAAAGACAGAATAATAGTTGAATCGACGTATAACATGTGAAGATGAAGAACAGCGTAATTACATCTTGCATAAATTTCTTGCACACTGGGCGTATTTCCTTGCTCAGTGTGGCAGAGAACATCATCACTTGCTTCTCGTGTGGTGTGTTACGGAAGATTTCTTGCACATCACGACGCATATCTGTGAGAAAACAAACAATTTTATCAATCATAAAATCCTCTGAACGAAATCTTAAGGTTAGACAACGTAATGTAAAATCAGACAAGTCCAGGCCAACATAATTATTCTGGTAGAAACCGCGAATGAACAGTACATTCTCATCATCTTAAACTAAATTCCTACTAATATGAATTTATCTGACGTCTTACCAAGGGCTTCCAACATTTTATCGCACTCGTCCAAAATGAACTGCTTCACGTTCTTCAAACTCAGCTTCTTATTTCTAATCAATGCCAAAATACGTCCAGGTGTTCCAACCACAATGTGAGGGCAATTTGACTTCAAAACTTGCATATCCTTCTCAATTGGCAGTCCACCGAAAAAGACAGCCACCTAAAGCAATGAAAATCACATTAGAAGATCAATGCCGAATGTAATTATAAACTACAGAAATGCGCGGAAAGTTGAAAAATAAATACCTTCACAGTAGGCATGTACTTCGAGAATCGCTCATATTCCTTAGAAATCTGGAAAGCCAACTCTCTCGTATGACACATAACCAAGACCGATACCACACCGTCTGTCGGCTCCAACTGCTGCAAGGTAGCCAATACAAAGACTGCCGTCTTCCCCATACCAGACTTGGCCTGACAAAGAATATCAATTCCCAACACAGCTTGCGGGATACACTCATGTTGCACTGTAAGAAACAGGAAAGCTAGGTAAATTATTTGCCCGATTATGAATTTGCTTATAATTTAATGAATTTCCTATAATCAGACGCAAAAAAGCCTTCAAGAAAATTAAGGTAGAAACCACGAATGAAATATAAATTATCATCATTGAGAATTACGATAAATATTATGGCTTGTAAGACTTTAATATTGTTTTACCTTCAGATGGATGTTCAAAACCGCAATCTATGATAGCTCTCAAAATCTCGGGTTTCAATAAGAAGTCTCGAAATCCAGAGCTGTGAATGGACACATACGTTCCTTTAACTTCTTTCTTGTTCGCGACAGTTGCGTCAGCGATTTCAGCTACGGTGGTCTGCTCCGCATTCTCCTCATCTTCGTAATCTAAGAGATCGTCGTTATCAGCCATTTTCACCGTTCCAAATCTGGGTACAACAAACTCTAAAGTGTAAAAAAGAATATCTGAGGTTAATACTCAACAAAGTACACGACATTTCAGCAAATTAGAATATTCTTGAGCGAGTCTATGACGAAATGAACTGACTGCTCACGGTCCAGTCATTTATAAAGTACCATGTACCAGTACCAACCAAACAAATCGTTTTGAAGTTCCTACTAATGATTAATTTATAAAGTACCATATACCAGTACCAACCAAACAAATCGTTTTGAAGTTCCTACTAATGATTGCAGTGACTAAGCAGAAAGTTGATTACCAGAAAACGAGAAAACTAACTATAAATAGCTCTCAAGTGGATTCCAGTCCAAATGAACTCAATAGTACTTTAGACTTGCCACTTGCCTTTAGTAAAATGGAGTAAAGCACCACTTTAATCCCCTAAAATGGAAAACTACCTTAAAACTCAATCAAATGACTTAAATGACTCAACCGATTTCTCCCAAACCACCACACAACATATTTTAAAGTCTTAATGAGAAAGCAATCTGTTACAAGGTTGAACGAATCAATAAAAACTCAATTAAGAGCCGGTCGTAAAAATGGCTTCCACCATTAAAACAATGGGACCCAAAACCACGCCTCGAGTAAAACGTTGAAAACTCAGTCAAAAAGTACCCGAAACCTGGATTTTTTCACTGCAATCACTAACTGGACACTCCCTTCGTCGCAATTTGTTACAATTGCACTGATTCAATTCAAAAAAGTATAGAAATTAATTTTTAAAAAACGACAACTTACGAGAGCGGCTTGTTTCTCCGTCACCAGTCTGAACGCAATGCCTTGGAATGAGTCGTCGGCGAGGAGAGAGAAGGAGGGAACATCAAAAGCGAAGCGTCCTGCATAAACGTCACGAAAAAGACCTTCGGAGTTCGGACGCATTTTCCCACCCTAACCTTTTGCATTTGTGTGTTATTTTGAACGGCGGTGAAGCATGCTTAAAAGTCTCAAAAGTTGGAGCGTCGATTACGTTATTTTAGGGGTCGTTTTTTTCCATTGAGATTGAGGTTTTCGTATTAGTACTCGAACTCTGCACAACACAGCACAACAGCACCAGCACCACCAGCATAGCAACAAGCACCAGCTTTATTTTTGTAGCCAGTAGCCAAGCCTTGTACATGTACTATAAGCATGCAAAACGAAAACTAGAACGTTGATTTTATCATTTTAAATGATTTTTAAGTGTGTTTGTCGAACAAACGTTTTTTATTTCATTGTTAGGCATTTCTGGATGATTTTCTAGATTATGTTAGAACCGAAATTCTAACTTTTTAAAAATCATATGCCAATATTAAAATGATGAACCTAACTTAATTACAGAACAACGTAAAAATCAACAGCCTTAATTATTTTGGTTTTAGATTGGATTTTACACTCCTCCTCCTCCTTTCTTCACATTCAAAAATGTACCAGTGTTCGAGAAATATTTTGCATTTGCTTCGTTAACTTTTTTCTCTGCAGCCATTGGGTTGACGATTTCCAGGCCCTGAACAGAATGAACAGAAACGATTATGAAACTATATATTGACTTTGATTTTTGATACAGTGATATACAGTTGAAATGCTGAGGTGATGATAGTTAGTTAATTAATTTGTATTGATTGGATACTGGAAAATGATGAACCTAACTTAATTACAGAACAACGTAAAAATCAACAGCCTTAATTATTTTGGTTTTAGATTGGATTTTACACTCCTCCTCCTCCTTTCTTCACATTCAAGAATGTACCAGTGTTCGAGAAATATTTTGCATTCGCTTCGTTAACTTTTTTCTCTGCAGCCATTGGGTTGACGATTTCCAGCCCCTGAACAGAATGAACAGAAACGCTTATGAAACTATATATTGACTTTGATTTTTGATACAATATACAGTTGAAATGCTGAGGTGATGATAGTTAGTTAATTAATTTGTATTGATTGGATACTGGTATTTGTTCATACCTGTAACGGAGTGAATGCAACGCTGGATGCAGTTCCAGAGATTTGCTTCTTGACAGTTGTTTGACCTCCGTATACTTGTTGCTTTTGTAAGCTTCTTTGTAGGGTTTTTGAAATACGAACTTTAGTCTTCTCATCAATTTGCGCCATACGAACTTTTCCTGTTCCAGATTTTCCGAGTTGACCTCGGTTGTAGCCAAGATCTTCTTGATAAGCATCTTCCCCAATCTAAATATGAATGGAAAGATGAAAGATGAAAGATATGTTTATAATGTGAAATAAACATTCAACTGAATGAGATTACAGAGCATAGTAATTTTATATGTTTATGATTTCTTACATCTCCAAATGTGATACGATTTTGTTGTTTACGTAATTCTGTCACGGCGTATCGTTCTTTCATTTTGCGAACTCTCTTTCCTCCTCTTCTCTTTTTAGGAGGATCGACTGGTTTCGGGAGTGGTTTCACCATTTTCACAGGTGGAGCTTCCTAATTAATACAGACAATATTAATCAGTTTACCCTTACTCTAGAACTAAATGATAGAACAGTATACGTAATACGTGCAATGAAACACTAATCGTCATGTTGATGTTACCTGCATCTTTTCTAATTTCTTTTCAATCTCTTCTCGCAATGACTGTCCAATTCTTCCAGTTAAACTTTCATGTGCTGCGTCTACCCTCGCAGCTAGTGTTACCTTTGCAGCAACCATGCGAGCAGCTTTCCTTCTCATATCCTTTAAAATGAACAATAACCAGCTTTGTAAAATTTTCCAATTGAAACATTTTAGTTAGGATTTTGGTTAAGTTAATAGAGAAAATTAACCCTTACTGGTGGGGTATCTTGCACGAGATCAGAATAGTAAACAAACCCAGTATGAGGAAGGGAAGCTACTTGAGAAAATCCTGAAAGCATCTTCTTTTGATTTCCAAGAACTTGAATATTGCAAGATGGCATTTTAGAAAGTTTGGTGAGTCCACCAGCGTTACCTGTAATCAACAATCGGTTGGTCTTGAGAACTTTATCAAGTAATATTCAATATTGCAAGAATTATTGACAGTATCCACAACTTACCCATAATTTTGGCCGCAATTTCAGCCCCAACGATTGCTGAAACATTAGGAGCAATAAATGCCATTCGTGACTCCACATAAGTATAAATCTTCAGTTTCAAATCATTTAATTCAGTGGCCATGTCGCAAGCTTCGAAAACCATTTCAAGTTCATCAGCAGACAGCTCTTTCCTGTGACGTAACAAGTGCAATTAACTTATGGCAGCCCAAGGAATCGGAAACAGAATTAACTAATATAAATATTAACTGAAATTAACGCATACCCTTGAGTAGTCGATGCTGTCACCGAAACCACCATTATAGTAGCCTGAGTAATGACAGTTGGAAGCACTTCATTGTTTTTCGCCTTGTCCAGATTATTTCCCAATTCTCGAACAGTTCGCAAATATTCCAAAGGACTCACAACCAATGACTCCAACTCTGGAAATCGTTTGTTGTATTTATCCTTTGCGAACTTGTGAACGGTGTTAATCTCATTGTCAATATCCACTGCAAGTCCATTCGCTTCGACAATGAGGACATACTCCGGGTCAGCTTCCACTGGTCCAACAACATCTTCAGCTACTCGTACTTTCCCCATGTTTTCGTCAATCTGACGCATGACACGTGTCAACTGTTCCGAGTCCCGCAGTCGACATATCTGTCTTACTGATGTCAATTTACTGTCAATTCCTGTGAATTACGATCCAGGTCAATTTAACAATCACTTCTGAAATCGTAATCGTTCATCTACATAAATATCAATTGTAAATGAGCCCTATTGACATTTAATACTTACCTTTCCCAATTACAATTTCATCAATTTCCATCACCTCAGGTCCGGTTGACATTCCAGCTGCTTCCAGCATTTCCTCTCCATCATCTCCATCTTCCAAATCAGCTAACAGTTCTTCCGCAAGTGACATCCTAACGTTTTTTTATCCTTTAGCTTTTAACTCTCAACGTGTAGTTTACAACCGCAAGCTTATCAGCTGTTGGAAAGTCACCAAAACTCAGAACTGTATCACAAAAAGAAAGAATATTTGTTTATATTAGCGTTTCTTACTCTAGTTTAATGTATTCATACTTTAACTGAAATGATCAAATAAGAAATAACACTCACCAAGAAGAATAGTACAAATGCAATAAAATTAGTGCTTTTTCGGTGCAGACTTCAGCTGACACAAAACCGGGTGATCCACTTGATCCACACTACATCAATCAATCCACATCAACAACAACGCAACCACACGACACGGTTTTTGAGTTCTCAACGCATTCGCTCGATTTTCGCCTTTGCCTTTTTAGCGCATGGTTTACTTTACAGTAAAGTCTTTTTTACTTGTTTACACTGCGCACTCAAGCAACGTTTGTTCATTCCTGCCATTTGCATTTGCCATGCTAGGAACACACAACGAATAGATATCTCAGAATCTGGTCAAATGGACTGGACACTGGACTACTGGACAACGGACAAGACGACAGGATACAGGACTCACGATTCACGATTCATTCGAGGATTCTAAATTCTAAAGCCGACACAAATCGTAATCCTAAACATAAACTACTTAAATTTTAGAATCTTCAATTTATTGCATTAATTTTTTTATTTCACTGTCGTCAAAATAATGTTTAAACACAAAATTCAATGAAGAAATTACATTTTGGCAAAACATTACACTTTTTGGTTATAGATTCAATATCGATACAATACGATTGCAGTAATCAACACATTATACATTCGGAACAGTTACTATTATTAATAATGACTGACGATGTTGAATTGTTTAATGTTATATGTCTGGGTAGGTGTGACTCAAATACTCGGGTGAATTGATGTAATTGATCTCAATTTGTTCATAGGAAATGTCACGCTGAACAGGTGTTTCCAGAAAAGCATATGAGCCAATTGTGTACAGCCATTTGAGCATGTTAATCCATTCGGGGCAATGTCGAGGCAAGATTTCGGATTGTAAGAGAATTTTCAAATTGCTCAATTTTCTCATAGCCAAACAGTCTTTGGAAAACGGGATGATATCTTTCATGGCTTGTGTTGCTTGAAGTTGTTTGTCAACCAGGTCATCCCCGAGAGGTATTTCCAGGTGAGAAACATAAATAGTTTCCAGAATTAAGGATTGTAAGCCTGGGAATGTTTTTCGGACAAGATCATTTTCATAAGGCGATGGTAAATGCATGGTGAAACCGACGATTTCTAAGAATACCAATGATTTGGGCAAACTGAATAGATTTATAAGTCCACATTCTGTTTCCCATTGAACGAAATCTGTTGCTGCCAGGCACAGGGAGTTCAAAGAGGTACAATTTGCAAATGAACTGGCGTCAAGTGTGAACTGATTGTTTAGAGTGTGTTCATATGAAATCTGAATTTGGATACTGGTCAATGAAGCTGTGTTCTGTTCACAAACGGAAGATATAGTTGAGTTGGTCCACTGGAATGAGAAATTGTATAAAAATAAGTTGAGGATTCGAAGTTTGGTTTGAACTTGTAGGAGT
The DNA here is from genome assembly GCA_019776145.1 of Harlomillsia oculata. NCBI lineage: Eukaryota > Metazoa > Arthropoda > Collembola > Entomobryomorpha > Oncopoduridae > Harlomillsia > Harlomillsia oculata. The sequence goes on from JABASF010001648.1 coordinate 10,573, forward strand.
TTCTTCCAATGATCATTGTTTGCAGTTGCCGTGTTAAAAAGATCAATTTGAATACTACGCAATTGAGTTGGGACCAAAACGTCGTTATTGGCTGGGGAGTCGTCGCTTTTATTGTGGAAATCATCCAAGAATAAATGCCTTAGAGAGCGTGCATGAGTTTCCAGAAATGCTTCAAGTGGTTCAAATCTCCAGTTTACGCTTTTGAGAAACTCTTTCGTTTCAGATGAAGCAAACTGCCATTCCGGTGAAAAGCGAATATTGAGAACGTAGATTTCCAGTTTTCTCAAACTCTCAGATTTCAGATGAGTTAGTAAGTAATACATGTTGCTTTCCATTACTTCAAATAGATGCGGGAGCGGTGCAAATCGTCGAGCATCCCTGGGACCGTGGCCCTTTGGTTTTGCTTTCACCTCCAGAACTTCCAGATGAGGTAGAATGATATTTTGAGACACATTTGACACAATCTCTTGACAGAAAAGTGCCGTCTTGCCTAATGTTAACTTGGTCAATAATTTACACTGTTTGAAAAGAACATTTGTGATCCATGTTTCATTAATCGGTCCGATGATGCTTGCTTCTAGTAAGTCTGTCGGTCTCCATAATAAATCCACGTCAGCATTCTCCCAACATTTCACTTGAATGCTGCGTACATTAACATCTTGCAGGAATTCAATATTTCCAGGAAGAGTCTCATTTACGATCACACTGAGTCCAAAATCAAAGTCGATTGCTTGACGCCACAATTTACACACTAGACGTACGGTTCTTAGGTCACGTTTGGAGAGAAAGTAGAATAGCTTTCTTAGCACCTGAAAACGAAAGTAATGAAATGTGTTTACATCTTTATCATCACATATATTTTGAGTGTTTAATTTTCGCATGATCATTATTGTCATTGTTAATAATTCAGGTCGTACGAGATGGGGAGCTGTTTCCCAGCTATTAAATGAGTTTGCACTTGATGCATCACCATCGCCATTCATTTTCACAAGTCATTCATTTGAATTTGCATTAGTAAACACAGTACACAGTATCTTTATGTATTATTCATTTACGCTACTCGAATACGGACTACGGACTTACTCTATTGTCTCGACATGTTGTTAGGGTTTGTCATGGACACGATTACGACGATATGGATACGACTGACATGCCAGCCTGTAATCCGTGTTGATGATCGTATTTGATCATCATCAACCGAAATTGAAGTGTGACATCCGTCAATCACGATGTTGTCATTATAATGGTGATGATGATTTGAAATTCAAAATGATAACTTAAAATAGTACTACAAATATTAAAATTTTAAAGTTTCCATTTGTCACCGGCGGTATGGTCAATCGACATGCAAACAAGTCGTCGACTAAAGATGAAACGCTGTCACGGGACTGGTCCTCACTGCCCGTTTTGGTAAATTAGTGCTACTGTTTCTAATTATTTTTATTATAGGTAAAATACTTTTGGTAAAAATTGATTAATTGCTGTGCATCTGAATATGAACAGGCGTTTCGTCACCTATGCCAATTTTTGAATCTTCAAACCAAGAAACGACTACGCCTCGTCTGCTCAGCGTGGGCGGACAACGTCGATTTGGATTACGGATTGGGAGTTCGTGTCAATGAAAAGGTGAAAGGAAACATCGACTTCATTTCATCAGTGCGAGTTACTCGAATGAACATTGTCAACTGGAAATGTCCATGGAATCAATACCTCTTCCAGCCAACAGCACTGACGGAACTTGTTCTCAGTGGTCCGTACTCTCCAGAATGGCTAATATGTAATGCATTGGTCAAATGCAGAAATCTCCGACAATTGACATTTCACACTCTCACCGAAACAATTCTTTTCCAAGATTCAATTGAAGATCCCATCTTTGATCTCCATGTTTCAACAAAAAGAATAGCCCTTCAACATTTGCAATCTCTGATTCTGCAACCGTCACAGTTCCGGGGCAATTTGCAACGTATGCAAATTAAGAAAACACGGTTATTCATCGAATCAAACATTTGGTTCCTTCTTCAACGTTTGTATTGTCCTAGGCTCCAGCTTCTTCAGATTTTCCATTGCACTCCAATCCCGTCTTTATCGTTACCTCGGAACGCTTATGTTCAAAAATACAACTGGCGTAGCAGACCACTTCAAGAATTCTTGAGATTGCATTCCAACAGCTTAAAACAACTCATTCTACCGGAGTTTGAAATTATAAAATGGCCTGATGAACAAACTGATAGAGTTTCCAGCATGGTTCCTCGAAATTTAATAACAATCTCATTTGGATTACATTTACGACCAATTGAGGAACAGAAAATGTGTGTATACTGGAAAGCCTTACTCACTCATCAAACAAGACTCAAACACTTAATGATGGACATTAAGGACATTCCCATTTCAATGCGACATTTCTGGCACGACTTTTTACGACAAATCTTTGAAAGCAATAGTAAATCTCTGATGCATCTCAATATTTTCCTCAAGTATGATCAAATCACGCTCAATCCAATTCAATCGCTTGTGAATCTCAACTCTTCACTGTTCAGTCATGCAAAATCATTGCAGCACCTTATGCTTCGATCACGTCAGTCGTACTCACCCATGATGACCAATTTATCAAATCTACCGAACACGTTGACAAACTTGATCGTCAACAACGTGCGAATTGACATTGGCGAGTCGACAGACTTCTGGCGAATATGTTCATTGCGAAATTGCGTCCTGAGTACATGCAAAATTAACACAACTGGCAACTTGAATTCGTTGAAGAATCTTTTGTTGCACAGATCGTTGAATACACTTGAAGTATGTCTTGTTGTGAGTGAGGAGATCAGGCCAGAAATGAAGAAGCTTGTCGCTAAACTTGCCACGGTGCAAAAACAATGGGGTTTCAGAGGAAGACGCGGCTGTCGAATCATAATGGGAATTGATGATGTTCGTCCCGAAATTGACGACTTTTACGAACAGACCAGATATCAAGTTTATGATTGATAACCATATCGCCAGTTTGACAATCAATTTAGCCAAAATTCTTGTCTTTAATTTTAAATTATGATTTAAACCAAAATAAAATTCATGCAATTAGCGTTACACAGCTCACATCAAAGTCATATAGCGAACAATTTATTTTTACTATTATTTATTGCATTTTAATCATTATCTATTTAAAAGTTCATTTCACGAATTTTCGTCTGGATATGCGGCAGGATTCTACTAATTTCATCTAACTCTGATGTTGACAATGATCGAAATTCGGTAATCGGAGAATTCCCACCATTCAAAAATGCAGAGGTCACAAAAGCTTCATTCTCAGATTGAGCTGGAGATCTCATAATTGGTGTTTCTGGTTTCCTCTCTCGTACAACATTGTTTGCGCGTGCACTTGCACTTCTGTCGTTTCCAACATCTTCCAAATCCACGAATAGAACATCTAAAAGAGCTCCTGCTGGAATCCCACTTTTCTCCAGGGCTTCTGCCGCAGGTGAAGGAAAGATTCGACGAGCAGTCGATTCCAAAATGGGCATTTCTGCATACAGGAAAATGGTACAATCGTACAATCAAAGAATCAAATACTATTCGCATATTCCGGAATCACTAATAATTATGAGAATTATGACTAACAGAACAATTATGTAAGATTTTAAGTGTGTTTTTTACCATAAGGTCCATGATAATAGCTCGGGGCCACCTGTGGCGTAAACAATTCAGCAGGTAAACCATCTAAAGTTGTAATAATTCCAGCAGTGATTCCATTCACTGTGAAAAGAAATACCACAATATTCCTCCACATTTTGGCAAACAATTCTCTGTACTGCACCACTTGAAGCCAAAGAAGAAAGAGCACTGTGCCAAAAGGAAAGTGCCGCAGTGTAGCTCAAGAATGAATTTCTTGTCCCTCTACTAGTTGAGTTGCTTGTATTGATTACGCAAAAATGAATTAAAATGTCTCATCACAATGAGGAAAAACATAGAAGATGTAAGATGTAAAGTAACGTAACTTTAATGTTCTTTAAGCATTCTCATTTGGCAAAAGGCAAAAAGACTCGCCAATAATTATAAACTTTTTATGAGCATTTCTTATTAGGTATAGTATGAGTATCAAAGCGATTTGTTCGCTGCACACGCTGCTGACATAACGTAAACGTTACTTTTACATGACTACAAGAACTCGAAGAGAGATTGGACTCGAACAAACTGGTTACGCTTGTCGTACAAGTCATTTTATTCGACAACACAACTTTCCATATTACAATTTTACAATTGACCATTCCTTCAACATCATTTTTCATCTTTAGTATTATAATATCCTCACTGTCAAAATACACGAGTCATTCATTTCCGGTTTGAGGTTTGACTCTATCGATGTTTTTTCATCGTGATTTTATATCTTTATTATAATTCCTACTGTTGAACTTGCATTCTGAGTATTAGAATAGTTCTAATGGGAAATTTAATCCTGTAATTCGAAATAAAGGTATCACTTGGTGTTGGTGGATTATGTGGACAATCGGCCCCGTTATGAGATATTTTGTAATCGTGGAATGGAAATTGAAATATCCGTTATGAATTTTTTGCAACTTTTGCAATTTCATATGCTCCGCTTTAGTTATTAAAATTAATATGGGTAAAGTTGGTATTAGAGTGATAGAAGGCCGCTCAACATATCATAAATGTTGACAGAGCATCAGGTCAACTTCCTCTACAATGGTCACGTTCACCGGCTTTTGCATGAGGAAATTCCTGTCCACCACTAACAGACCTCGACTCACGTTTCCGTGTAACTCCACTGAGCAATGGATATTGGCCGTCCTCTTCTTCACCTTCAAATACCAAACAACAATAGAAAATGCAAACAATCCACACTCAATAGTGGAAGACATGTCTGTTCTCATATTAACGTTTTTTTTGTATAGTACAAGTTATAAACGAGCATAAACAACAGATTACTCTTCATTGCTATTCATTTTGTTCCATTGTTCGCACAAAGATACCAGAAGCAACATCTCCAGACAGTTTACAAGACCCACTTGTCTTTTAGGACATAAACAGAAGTCACTTGACAGATTTTACTCACTGGACACTGGACATACAAGTGACAATGCGACAACTAACGTTTTTTAACTACCAGTACAATTTCTTCCCTATTAGTGAGATAATTTGTTCAAGCTTTTGTAGACCATACAGGCAAAAAACGCAAGTCACAAAATAGACAAATGACGTCGATAAAGTGTCATTTGAGATGGAATCTGTGTAGACAAAAGACATGGAGGAAATCGATGAAAACATGAAATGAGATATTCTGTCGAGATTTATGTATTCGTTCGCAACGATGTCAACAAATGATAAGCATTTTTGTAAGATAAAAAAGAGTTTCCCTCTAATGAGGAACACCACAAAGAAATCGTCTGAAAAACTCTATAGGTTTTTTGGCAAACCTTATCTTGAGAGTTGTTGAGTTGGAATAAAATATTTCTGCTTTCCTTACCAAATGGTTTATTAATTATTAAACATGTAGTGATTAATACAGAAGGAGCAAAGCAGACCACGTTTCTGAAGTGAAATGGTATGGTTGTCAATCTTCTCGACTTGATTCATTAGACGTACCGAAAGATTTTTCATTCGTCCTAATGTTTCACGTTGCCATTTCTGACGAAATAATAATTTACAATAAAAATTACACCATTTTAATTCGCTTTTACTTTAAGAATGCATTAAAAACTTCAAATAATCCTACTCTTATATCTACTGATCTTGTACCATTTGGAAAGAGTGCTTTTACCCAATTGCTTCTAGCATCATGATGATCGGTGAATATTCAAAATGTGACTTTGGGTTGTTTCCGGATCCAAGTGAAAGTTAAACTCCGGACAAACTAAGGGCTCTCCTAAACAGTTATTAATACCGGACCCCATTTACATTATTAGTTATTTATGTGCCCGGTTTTGCGTAATCCGAGGCGGATTTGACCAATATGAATCATGAATCAGTGTCTTTACCAGTTAAATGTCCACCAGAAACATAAAGTCGCTTACCTAATACAAGTTTTAAGTTCTGGACATAATTCAAATGATTGCTTTTTCAAGGATTTCCTCACTATACTCTATTATCATAGATTTATTTTTTACTGCACTTTACACCTACGGTTTCATTCAACCTGTTGTCCACGTGCAGTGACGTAAATGAAGCAGTCATAGTCAGGTTTGACCAGTTGTCCAGTTTCAAATGGGAACATGGTTATCCTATCAAATATGTCTGTCTGTCACTTCGAAAATGCGACTTTGCAATTCCTAGAATCGCAGTACATTTGTAGCCAAATAATTTCATTTTCCCCGACTTGCGGCTTCCTTTCATAAAACCCGATTTGACTCATTTATCCTTTCTGGATCGTGGGGTTTCTTTTTATTCTTTTTAGATAACATAACATAACACTTATCTAAACGAATTTTAGGTTCGTCTGCTGCTGTTACGTCTTACGATTATCGCGTAAATAATATATTTATTACCCTCTCCTTTTGCTCTAAGCATGACTATTTAAGTAAGGAATACATCAAGATAATCACGAAGTACCTAAATCTCCAAAGGGGTCAATTTCGCATATAAAGTTGANGAAGTACCTAAATCTCCAAAGGGGTCAATTTCGCATATAAAGTTGACAGGCTAATTAAATGTGCATCTGTCTTTAGTCATTGTCCATAGTTGTCCATAGTGCTGGACTTACTATTAAATCCTCATGCTAAAATAGTACCTACAGACCTCCATGCAAGGTAGTATAATGAATTAATGAAAGATGAAAGTATAGTTTATCTGTATTGCAATTGCGGTTATTGTAAAAAGCAAAAATGCGTCTGGTGTCTATGATTCTTGTTCGAACTCACAAAGTACCAAAAACTTTTAAAATTGAAAAACTCAAAAGGGATATCACATTGTGCATTCATAAATGCAAGTGAGAGGAACCGCCCCGCCCTGTTCGTTAAACGTGCACTCGACTCGACCGACCTGCGTCAATGTCAAGATCAAGCGAATCCAACTTCCCTTTCGATTAAATGGTCAAAGTCAAAGATAATGTGTGTGCTTAATATTCAATTTTTGTGCTCCCACGTTCATTGCGTCCTTATTGACGCAGTAATAGACGTAGTAGGTAACGAGTCCGGCTTCAACTCATCTTGAACAAGATGTGAACGTAAGTGGTCTGGTCGGGAGAAGGACGTGGACGATACGCATAATTAATAGCATGGTTTTTGGAAAAGTACCTTAAACCCTTTTGGCGTGAATAGTTTTTTATAAACTCACGATTGTGAACTGTGAACAAAGCGTGATGGTCCATCTCGATTGTCGTCTAGCGTTTGTGTTAGTACCAGTGCCAAAAGTACTGGACATTTCACGCACGACTGTGGTGTACTAAATGTCTAGTGCTAAACGATACATTAGTTTAATAACATTCATTTTAGTCTGAAAGACTCTCTTAATTTGCATTCATACTTGAACTTGAGAAACATTTAGTCGAGTGAAATTGATGAGTGGGACCATCATGTTCAATTACATGACGCTCATCACTGCGTCCGACATCCAGTGGCCACACATTGTCGACTTTCGTCAACGTTTTTTGTTTCTGTCGACATCATGTCCATTACATTAGAAGAAACAAAAAGATTTGTTGTTGCGACTTTGGCACTTTTGAGCAATAATTCACTCGCCTATAGGACTATACTACGACGAAGTATACCAGAATGTATTCAAATAATAGTTTTTTTTTTACTTTATTTCAAATATGGTCTGAGATCTGAGAGATGCACCTGAGACTGACTCACTGGCTGAAACTGTCCATTATTATGGTTACCTATAAAAGTAAAGTTTATTCATATTAGATATAGCATAGCGAAGTTTTCCTCAAAAGATCAAACAGTCAAACAGTACTTAGTTGATACAGTCTTGTCTAATGTATCGCACTATGGTAGGGCGAATTGTGTACCGTGTGTACTGTCCACTGAACAAGGCAAATGTATCATGTACAGTCACTGATGAATAAGGAAAACTGCTTACTTTGCGATATTATATACCAATGAAATGCACACAGAATAGCTTTCGAACAAATTGGTAATCGCAGACGCAAGCTCAAATTGTCTTTTTGGCAAGAAGAGTGCAATTCTTTTATAGCAGGATTATAACTACATTTTATAGTATTCTACGTTTTTGCAGTCGTCGTCTTCGTACAATTCTCATGTTGTGGTGTTATGTCTTTGTTTCATAACCCACTCCATAGTATTCATTTGGATAACATGTGTCACACATCTTGGAGAGTTCTAGGAATCCAAGACTTTATTGATGACATTCATGGTATGAGAGACAGCTTAAACTGCCTTTTTACATCTTGAAGTATTTGTACAAGGAAAAACGGCTCAGTCAAATGTAAATTATCATTTATTTCAGCATTTGAGACACTGCACTGTCACTCAGTGGCTGACGCACATACTTTTGGAATTTCGTGTCTTGTCTTAAGAAATGTATACGTTAGTATTATAGAAAGATGAAATTCAGGAGTATTTACAATGCAATGTCACAAAAGAGCAACAGTAATAAAAATGTGCATTCAGATTTTAGATTACGCCGTGAGCCGTAACAGAGGTCATTCGAAAACGTTTTGACATTAGCCAGAAACTCTGTCTCATTGTGCGTGTTGTCCACGTATACACCGTACTTTCGGTTGCTATTGTTGTTTCATCGAAATCGCTCATCGTCATTCGTACAGTCTGTTCAACATTTTGAATGATGAAATCGAAATGATGACCACAACGCAATGGCCACAACGTTGAATGTTTGAATGACTTGATTGAATCCGAGAAAATTCTCGTAATGAAGTTGACTAGCTAGCCTACGTTCTGTTCTATTTCTATCTGTTCATCTAGAATCAATATTAATAGTAGTATAAACAATGTAAAATATTAAATGCTTTGCTTTTGATTCGAATTGTTGAATTTGTCACTTGTTTCAGAAAACTCGAATTCAAAGTAAAATAAATAATCAACGCGTGGGCTAATTCGGCTCGGCTAATGCCCCACGAGTAAAATTAATATGGAAATGGAATTCCATACTCCATGTAATAATTTGCAATAATTATGTAACATGCAATAATATGCTTGTGGATACACTTAACATTTAAAAGAAATACAAGCACGCACAGCAAAATGCATTTAATGTATTCTACACTACTGTACGCGTAGTTCTTTTAATTCCTTCAGGATGTACGCATAAGGTAGCACACGCAGGAAGTTTTTGCGCTCTCAGTTTTTCAACGAATGAAGATCCAAGCAAAAAGCGGGACAAAAAGTGGGACCACCATCTTCGGCCGGTTACCTCGTTAGCTTCTGTGGTTAACTGGTTACACCTTTTATCTGAAGGTCGTGGATTATGGGGCAATGCCAATGTCAATGCCAAAGTTGTAGGGATTGCATCGTATCGTACAATTCCATAAAGAAATACCCACGCTTTAAAAAAAGAATTTCTACACGGAATGGCAATTTTCTTCTCAAGAGTCAACATCAGGTAAACATCAACGTGTAATCGTTCTATTGTTGTTTTCGTTCAACAAAAGGTGAAGTGAAACGAACCAAACAGTCGCAGTCTAGCTTTTTCGGAGAGATCTTGTATTGCATTATATTTTGTGTATCATTATTATTTGATTATCATGAAATCATTACACGATCAT
>JABASF010001649.1:0-20261 GCA_019776145.1 Harlomillsia oculata
TTATAGACTATAAACTAAATTGTTAATTTCTTTGTAAACTTGTTCGTTATATGTTGATTTCAGGGTTTCAGCTAAAAGCGCTAAAGAAACATATGAAAAGAATTTAGAAGTTCATAAGGTTCGACGTAATATTTTTCCGCATATGTTTGGGATCATGTGCTGCTGTTGCGAAGGTTGTGGATGCAAACACGTAAGGCTAGCTACGTTCGTTACTTATTAGTTATTAGTTTCGGCGGAAGTAATCGACACATTTGATATTATTGGTTTCCTTGTTATAGACGGACGCTATTACATTCTATCGTGAGGAAGAGGAACAATACAGATACGAATGGGAACGTGAATGTGGCAAAGTATTTGCTCGAACTGTCGGACTGGCATTTGTGACCTTTAGAACTCCGGACATGGCTGATCAGGTCGCCAGGGATTATCGACTGAGTGTTCGATTATGGGGACACTCTCCAACCTCGAGATTCTCTGCTAAGTTGAACTCGAGAGGTTGGATTGTCAAAGTAGCTCCAGCTCCCAATGACATTTATTGGTACTGATTTAATTTAAATTTTATTTATTACTTCACTGATTAATTTGACGTTCTTAGATTTCATCAACATCAGTTTTATAACTTCTTTTTTAATCTTTCTTTTAGGGAAAATCTGAAAATGGGTTTCAACATTTGGCTATTCAAAATTGTTGTGGTGAACATCCTTTTAGGTGTTTTGGTGTGTTTTTACACGACACCGGTTTTTTTACTCAACTCAATAGATCCAAAATCTATTGCGCAGATGTTTGGGAACATCACGGTTGGAAAAACGACAGTGTATAAGTCATCAGTACTGGTAGGTTGCTTACGTGTTGAATTACATCTGAATCTTGAATGGTTTAATCAACATACATTGCCATTTACCATTTTAACGTAATTGTTATGATTTACAGGCTGGTTTAGTTGTAGACACAATTCCTGCAATGGCACTTTGGTTAGCAGCTGTCACACTACCAAGTCTAGTTTCAGTATCTGATAGGATAGTTATGTTTTGGACAAAAACTGGAGAAAATCGATCGAAAATGATTAAAATTTTCTCATTCTTAATTTTTATGGTTGTTCTCTTACCGTCACTTGGAATGACAAGGTAATATATGAGAACTTGTTCAATGACCATGATTTCTAAATTTATTAATCGTGGATTGTGTCTTGCAGCCTTTCGTTTATCTTTCAAAATGGAGACTGGCGATGGACCTGCGTCTTTTCACCAGAAAATGGAGCGTTATTTGTGAATTATTTGTGTACCTCAGCGTTTCTAGGTACCGCATCAGAATTGATGCGACTTCCTGAATTGTTTGTATACGCTCTCCGTCTTGCTTTCCTAAGATCGAGAGCAGAAATGGAATCCTTGAGACCAGCAGTGCTTTGGGAATTTCAAATTGGGGCACAATATGCTTGGATGATGCTGAATTTTGCAATTTTTGTTGTCTTCAGTCCGATTTTCCCTCTGATAACTCCGTTTGGTAAGCCGATAACTCATTAACATTATATCAGTATTGCACTAAAAATGTGAGATCTAATATGATGGAATTCGATCTATTTGACAGGCTTAGTTTACCTGGTGCTTAAGCACTTTGTTGACCGTTATAATATTTATTTTGCCTACGCTCCAGTTAAAGTTGAAAGGGACGTGCATGGGACAGCTATCAATTTTGTAATCGTCTCAATGTTTATCCTGCAAATTTACTTGTTAGCCTACATTACTGCGCGTGGACAAGGGTTCGGTACAGGGCCGACAGATATGAAAGGACTGCAAGTTTTCTGTATTATAGCATTTTGTCTCACGACTGCACTTTTTGTGGCACAAGTATTCTTCAATATGTGCACAAACTTTGGTCCTATTGGTTTTAAGGTAACAACTTAAATTCAACTTTGTCATTTTAAGATACCATTTTGTTACTTGATTTTTAATAGTGTCTTCATTTGTGAATTCTACTACAGAATATGAACGATACAGATCTGCCGTCGGGGTCACCATCGTCCATCTCAGAATTTCGAGACGCCTCAACATTGCCAAATTGTGAGGATGAGTTGGAGCCATTTGTTACTGAAAGTACACGCGATCGTGACCTTTTGCCGAATGGTCGTGATGATCCTCGCGTCTCGCGAGAGCAAGACGAAGCGAAGGATACAATTAGCAAACGTTATGTTCCGGCTATCCTTAGACTCGCCGCAATGCAATGTGAAGAGAATAAAAACACATCACCATCATCACCACCCAAATCTAGTACTTTAACTTCAACCTCAATAGAAGTGTAAAATGCAGCTTTAACTACATATATTATTCGTAACAATAAATGTGATTTATTTATTCTTTAGATAACAGTTGTTTGTACTATGTTATTGACAATTGACATTTACTTAAAATAGATATTTCTAAGTGCACAACCGATTATCACACTAGGTGGTATTTAAGTTTTAAAGCTTAATAATATAATTTATGCTGCACTGCTGTACGGTACGGTACTCTAATATCACTGGAACTGGAACACATTAAATTTGTTGTACTATGTGAGATGTCATCATAACATTACAACATTACAAGTATAATAATAACATTCAACCGTAACTGGTCATGACTAGGCATTTGAGAATGATATCAACTTCGAACATTTTCAGTCGAATTTGAATTCGTATTTTGTTTCATTAAAGGGAAACCTCAATCACATTCACTACTCCACATCCACTATTGATGGAGTCAGTAAGTCAGTAGGTATACGGGATTGTCCAAGATCGTGATTAGTGCTCTTGATTTGACGTCGACTACGTCGAACGGACAATACCTTTCTTACCTTTGTCGTTTGTTTCAGTATATTTCTGGTGAGTTCAGGTGTTACAGCAGTTTTGCGATCATACCTGACAACAGCACAAAAATATTTCAAAATTAAAAATGCAGTTTTAGCAACAATAAGTCAAAGGTGAACATGTGAACAATATTTTAAATCAGTACCGAGAGTTGCGACTTTCAGGGGAAGACTGAGATTCTTGAAGAGCAGGACTCGTCGCAGAATTTGAGAGGCATTGCTCGTTGTGCCCATCCAAGACTAAACTTGATTCAGTTTGAAAACCACAGTAGCTGCATACTTTATCCATTGGGAGACGAAAGGGTTCATTCTTCTGAGAAAATATCTCAACAGTCTTCTGCATGAATACAATACGAGGTTCAATTTCTTGGTCTCGTGCGGACCATACCATTTCTTCTGAATATTTTTGACCACGCCCCCTCTTCCTTTTACATTTCTCGACAAGATCACGGTTGTAATACTCACTACTTAAATTTCGTCCAATGCCCATCAGAAAATTATTGATAGCGGACCCTGTGCCGCCCGAGCGGTCATGTAGATTGCGATCCTCTGTGTTCTCAATATCCTCCAATTGCATCTCATTCAAATAATCTTCCAACTTTGTCTTTGGGGGATACTCAAACAAATAAGGAACAATGAAGGATGGTGCCTCAATGAGTAAAGCGTCCTTCGGTATGATTCTTTTCTCAGACATCGGAAACATGCTGAACGTGTTTGATGAGACAGGCGGATGAGATATCTTCTTTTCTTCAAGGCGCACAGGATCCTTTCCTTGTAAGATGGACCCGATGTCAATAGTGGTAAGTGTGACTTCCCCATTGTCATTGTCATTGCTGACGGTGGCTGCTGATGCAATGGTCTCATCAACATCGCCGAGTGGATCAGTCATTTCGATCGAGTCTTCCATAGGACCACTACTATTCCTATTTCCATTCGTATGAAACTGAATTATCTTGTGACAACGTTTTCGGACAACTTTTCTAATCGTCTTGACTAATGTGTGATGTCTGGTCTCGCCCTATTGTTTTGAAAGGCATATTGCCATTGTTACCTCTCTTGAAACCAATGAAAATGATGTCATCGTCATCTTCTGGCTGCAAATTGTTCACATTGAAATTAATAATATTCATTGGGTTAAATAAATGCCTGGACTAGTGAAATTAGTGTCCACACAATTTAGATAGTTAATGAAAATGCACTTACTCGTATCTCCGTTTGATTTAATTTGCCCAAAGCCATTATTTTGAATAAAATGCACAGATTTTCATGCGGCTGTTCAAATTACCAAAAATGACAATGATCAGTGCAATAGGAATAACACGAAATCCGAGTCAAACACAACACATGCAGCACATCCGAAGGAGGTCGAAGTTCGAAGTCGGAGCAAACCAGCAAATAACTCTAGCAAACAAGCAAACCATAACCGAAACCAACAATGTCAAAATTCAAGCAGAACAGCTTGAAACTACAAAATGTCGCTTGGCAGAGTTTAGGCACCTTCGTAGATTTGAGGCGTTGGTGAACAAAGCCAAAGCCATGAAATTCCTTAAATCCATCTCTGCCAAAAGCTAAATTTAATTGCTAATTTAACTGATTTAATCATTTAGTTGAAATTACAAACCAACATTATTGGCAATTTTGCATTCATTTAATTCCATAATAAAAATGAAAGTCAATAAATTAGGAATTATACGAGTTGAATTTTGAATACAGAAAAGTGAGAAAAAAATGCATGCATGATTTATTGTCATTGTACTTCGATGACTCCATATTAAAAACGCTAAACTATGAAAACGTGTTTGTACTAATCTATCCTGAAACGCAGTTTGTTTGTACATTATGTAGCTTATCATACGTTTACATGCATTCAAGTCTGAGAACTAATTTTTTGTGATGTTCTACTCTACATTGTGTTATTCTCGTGCACTTAATAAGTTTTTTAACGTCCGAAATGAATGATTATAAAAAAACAAGGTTAACGTTTATATATAGCTTCAAACGTAAATATGATCCAAAAGTCTGGATTTGTACAAGAGCATAGCATGCATAGCATAAAGCGTAATGGATTATGGTAATTCCTAATGCCAAACTAATAATTTTACAGTTAACACGAAAAGGTCTTTACAAGGATAAAATTTAATAGGAATTGAATCTTCAGAGTTCCAAGAAGACATTGGCGGAGGCGGAACGTATAAGTGTATGCTTTTCATGTGTACATTTGTTGTATCTCTATATATTTATTTTATGATTCTTGGAGTTATATATGTGGTTTGTGACTTGACTCTTGTGACATGAAGGATAATACGTCTTAAAACGTTTAAAAGTTGAAGAGATGAAGCAGCATTATATCGTCACGTGCACTTATCAGTCGTTCAAGGAACTTATTGACTTGCCAACACCCACTCATGCCACAAGGGCTGAACCTCGTATTAAAATCTTATCAAATGACAAAATAACTTTGATGATACAGTCTGTTGTCCAACCTAGTTTCTGACGGAACTGCCTCTAATGCAGCCAAGTCATCAACAACAACTTCAATTTTGTCTTCGCTTCTCTCAATTCTTGTACTTTTAAAGCGTATAAATAAAGCGTCTCTCAGGAAAGAGTTTTTACTCAACAAAAGTGTTTCGGTGTTTATGATCGATCGTGTTGAATTTCCGAAGAGATTTTTGAAAAAAAACAGGCACATTCTCGTTGCATTGTATTGAATTTCAAATTCACAAACTTGCACAAACAAAGACGACATAGACATTTGGAGCATTCTTTTACGTATAAATAGCCTGCAAGAGAGATATTGTAAACTTTGCTCCTTCAGAAGGATTTGCGTATGCATTTTGCTTATATGAGATTCAAATCGTTACTCAAAAGGGATCGTAATTCCGTCGCAGGGGGAAGTCAGGTTCTGATCCCTACTACGTCAACATGTAAGTTTCGCGAGAATCGTATCAAAAAATCGCTTTTCTTAGGAAAAACAAGAAGATTCTCATATTTTATGCTACGATATCTACTATTAGCGTCTATGAGCTTCAATACTTTTAAGAATCCTATAAGCTTTGAAAATGTAAAAACCATCTCACATTGTCCCATTATTATCTATTCCCATGTTCTTTTGATAGGCATTGGACACAATGAAATCCAATACGTAGCTTATGATACTGTACATGGAATGTAATGACATTTGAAATTTGACATTTACACAGCAATTAAAACGGAAATGGCGGCTGTGCCGATGGGAGCATTTGCAGCCTTTAAAACACGAGAATTTATGGATCACAATAATTCTCGTGAGGATTCCACAAAGAGCGAATCCCAAGGAAAGTCTATGCCGAACATGAACACGAACAACATTGGTAAGTCGTTCATCCAGGATTTGTCCTTTACATGTAATTGCTTATCTGAAACTGTCAACGCCTTTGGCCTTTGGTTTTAAAATGCTCCATCCAAACTTTTCTTTTTAAAAGTGGTCGGCACAGACCTTCAGGAAAGTCCTCCGGTGAAATACAACGGGAAGCTGATGAATAGCATCTGGGGAATGTACAACCGTTACTCGGTGCACAATCTGAAGGCAAGCATTGCTTATGAGAAATTGTAAGCTTTTTAATTCAAATTTTTGAATTTTATAGAATGCATTTACATTATTAAAAATATAAAACACTTTTTAACGAATATTAATTGTCATGTTTTGTCAATGTGCTACTGCATCTGTTTAAAAAATCTGTTGTTGAAACAATATGACTTTGCTCTGTGAAATTAAGTTTATAATCACCACGTTTTTTTCCCATGAGAATGAATTAATTTATTACGAGTTTAATAAGATCACACGATGCTTTACTGAACCTTGTTCAAATGTCGGATGTTACGTTTTTTCTTGCTTGTCAACAATGTACTAATCAGTGTACCAAAAATTAATAAAGGAAAGTGTTGAAAAAATTAATCTCTCTGAAAGGTTGTTGGCACATTTTCAATGGATTTTAACGAATCCCTTGCACATTGCAAACCTCGGTTGGCACATTCCGTCAAAGATAGATTTTCCAACATTCCGGAAATGAAACCAGCGGTGAGGCAATCTCCAGCTCCGGACACACTCACTATGTTTTCCTTTTGCATCGATGGAGCAGGGAATTTCCATTCCGTGAACAAGGATGATGAGCATTGCTCATTTCGGTTAATTACCTGTTGAATTTAATCATATCATTAATTAAGGCGCTAGTATCATTCATGTAAGGTCATTCAAATGACATTTATCACGAGGCAAGTTCATTGATCGCAGAATTACACACAAAGTCGTATGACGGGCTGCGATGATAGCCTTGTGCCTTACAAGGCTTACTTGCCTTTTGATGATTACAAGTTATAATTTATAATGAAGACATCAGTCGTGGAATTCGATCGTCGAACCTTACCGAAATGCCATCCTTTCCTCTTGTAAAAATGATAAGTTGCAGCATGGGGAATAAAATGAAAACTTGTGTCACTAATGAGTGCAGATGGATATCCAATCCCGATGAGGATGACGTACTATTCTGTATGAAATTCTCTTCTGCTCCTTTTCCTTCATCTTCATTGGTAAGGTCCACGAATTCATCTGCGACTAAACTTTTCAATTCAATTAGATTTGGGGAAATGTAATGAAGTGATGACCAATACTCTCGAGGGACGTCTAAAATTTTGCGAGCTTTTCGAGATTCTGTCGGCTCAAACCAAACTGCATAAAAAAGTACAATGTATTTTTAAATGAGATTTTCTCAAGTAGAACAACTGTTGCAAAAACAATCAAGGATCGAATCATCACATCAAGTGTGTAAATAAACCTGGAACGTTTGCTTCGGTACATATCTTCAAAGCTGTAGTGATTGTTTCAGTAGTGAGATTGGCGTCCAAGATGACAATAGGAGCAGAACGAATTACATGCTCATTATGCGGAAGTGTAAGAGTGTTCGGTGTGATACAACTGTGAGCAGACATATCGCCCATTCCGAAAATACATTCTCCACCTTGGCGTAATACCGCTGAATAAATAGCAGTTGGGTTTCTTGTGGATGTTAAAATACCACCACACTCCTGCAAAAACACATTTTACTCAATCATTCTTACAATTCTAGACTGATCAGTCAGTACATTCGTATACACCTACAAAATTAACTGCACCTTCAAACAATATAATGCTGAAAATCACGAGTTACTTGAAAAGGTACACTTTAATAAAGCGTGTTCATTTTAATGATTGATGGCACGTTTACCATTCCTGTGACTTGTAAATGACGAAGAAGCTCTCGTCCAAAGAGATCGTTTCCAATAGCAGAAATGAAATTCGGTTGATGGCCCAGCTTGGAAAGCGCATCAGCAACGTTACGTCCAACTCCGCCTGGTGACGTTCGGATCTTGGCTTGGTGTGTACGGCCGTCCTCCTAAACACGTTTTCCATTCCCAAAAATAAAAATTGTTTGTGTGTGTACCACTTTGCACTTCTTAAAAAGCACTTAGGAAGCCGATGATACAAGTAAAGAAAGTTCTTTTTATAGTATTACTATGAAATAGTAAAATGCTTTTAGCACGACTATTCATATAAACATTCCACTCATTGGAAACACAACCACAAGGTATCATCAAATTGAATTGCATTCCTACACAGGATTTTGGGGATTACGATTAATATTGCTAAATGCTTGTGCTTATATTAGCAAATTATTTTGAAACGCTGTCCGCGATGAAAAATATTTTGTATTGTGGAAAAATCAGTACTTTATTGGATGCGTAGCATGCATATATTTTCAAATTGAGATGACACATGGAACCTAAGGTAGATAAAATAGCTCGATAATCGGAAAGTCCAAGAGAAAGCAAGCGGTAGTTTATTAGGTCTGGAAGATTCATCAGTTTTTGATGTTTAAAATCTGAACGAGTGCAAGGAAGGTGGAAAGCAAGAATTTGAAACAACCTTCACCTAGAGAATGTAGGGACATGAACCATAGCATCTAAAATGTGAGTTGATTTACAAGTTTGCGCAATAATCCTCAACCTACACTCTCTTAAAAACGTGATAGAAGCTTATAGTAGACAAGTGGAGAAAATGTGTACAACATTTTGGTGGCGATGGAAAATTGCACAGTTTCGTGAACGAGCGAGCACTGTGGAACAAGCGACGTTGTAAAAATACATTGAGAAGAGCGACAAACGAAGTAACTGAGTGAGAGAGTCAGAGGCAGAGAGACAGAGAGAGAGTGAAGGAAAGTCGGTGGAAACGAATCATCATCGGTCCCCGAAAACCAGACAAGGCGTTCTGCCGAATTTTCGTATCCCTAACTCACTTTGCCCATCTTCAACTTTGCAGCACAAGCCAAGCACAACATTGCACATTCGCTGTGTCCTGTCCTGACTCTCACTCGCTCACTCGTTCACTTACTCTCCCGCATTTCCACCAATGCCAATTCACGGGGAGGGAATTCACCAAAAGATTCACAAGAATGCTGCAAAATTCTCGACTTGGCTTTTACCTTCACAACCTTTCAGTCTTCGTCCGTAGCTTTGCCGGGCATGTGGGTCGCTGTGTCTTCACCATGTGCTCTTCTGGAAGCAGCCGGGCTTGTAATGCCACCAGGCCTCGTTGACCAAATGGCCAGAAGCTAAAAACCCTCCTCTTCAGTGACATTTTGATATAAGTGACAATTCCTTTTGCTCTAACCCAAAACCTTGATTTCCGCACCTTACTAACCCACCCGACACATAGAAGTTCAAGTGAAAAAGTTGTGCGAAAGATTATGTCAACACTAAACCGATAACAATCCTGAAAAAATGCATAGAAGGAGTTGATTCCGAATAAGAGTTTCAACATTGTTATATGCCATTTTTTGGCATGGCACATTTCGCCACGTGTGAAAGTGATTGTAATTGTAATTCTACCTTCAGGAATCCCTAGACGCCTAGACAGCCTAGACTGTTTAGTACCAAGTCTACCCAATCAAATCTGTGAGTGCGAATCGAATTCACCGGATAGCTTGCAAGTTATTAGATTAGTGCACGACCGGAGTGCTAATACTTTCGTGACAACGAAGTGTAACATGAGAAAACTTGTGGGTTTCTGCTGTTAATTCATAAAGCATTAAGGTTAGTTTCCTTTTGGAAATCACAGAATTGAAAAAAAATACATTTTTCTTTTGCATGCAACAACATTGTGAGCATTACATTGACTTTGATTAGTTATCGTTATCGCATAAAAAAAGAAATTACAAATAAAGCTCTGGAACCTGGAACCTGAGTTTTTTTTTCAATACAAAAAACCAAACATTTCAAGCAAAATAGTAACGCCAGACCTTGGGAGACCTTTCGCTAAGTGGCTTTACTGTACGTTTTCGTGTCACGCCTTTTGACAAAAGTTAGCTCTTGAACAATTCCACATAAAGAGCACACAAGAGTTCATTCAATTCAAGGCTTTTTAATTTTCACCGAAACGAAAAACTCATGTCACCACCAGCGAGGCAGTTTTGCACGAAAGCGGTTTTAGCGTACAGAACCAAAGAGCTTAAACCCGAGAAGGCTTATGTCGCGTAAACTCTGTCTGTACGACGTAATAAAGATTGAACTTCAGTTTCAGCACATTTGACGTCAATAGAAGCACACCAAAGTATGGATTGTTGACATTGCATCCATAGTTTTGGTTTTGTATGCTTTTGAAGTCTACATTGTATAGAGTACAAGTAAACAGAAAGGATTAATTTTACGTGCTTTTGGCTTCACTTTTGTGTCTGGATTTTGAGAGTTGATCACGCGTCGTTTTCTCCTCAGTTCTCTCGAATTCTCAAAGCACAGGAGATCCTGCGGTGAAAGGCACACTTTTGAATTTTCATATTGAATTAAGTGGAAGGAAAGCATAAAAGCAAAATTTGCAGTTGTGTATGACGTTTTGTGAGTTATATTTAGATTATCACAAACCAGCCAGTTTGTGTTTTGTATTATAAAAACTTTTCTGTCCATTGCGTCGTCATTTCATTGCTTGTGTTTACAAGGCCATTGGTGAAAAATTACAAAAAAGTCGTTTTTTTACGTCCAATACAACGCTTCCTTTATTCATGTTTGCACTATAATGTTGTATAATACGACAGCTGCATATCGTTATCATTGTATTGCATTGTTGTAAACCTCGAGTTGACAAAGATGAAACATGAAAAGGATCAAGGCATAAAAAGGAAGGACTACTAATAAGCATGTATCTTTGTTGTGAAAGCTGTAGGAAGAGTCTTTATTTGATGGATGGATTGGTTTCCCTGTCTTTCCAAGGACTTGAAGCATGAAACGTGATGCAGAATGTTAAGAATGAAAAGGGTTTTAGAAAACTTTATCCCGTTATCCTTGGAAATAAAGACTCTATGGATAAACTAAAGGATCAAGAAAGTAATCGTAGTCCGGAAGAGTTAACTTGTGAAACTGATGGAGTGAAGGAGTCATGCAATCAAAAGTTAAGTGAGTTTCAAAGCCCGTTGTACACGCCTCTAGTCTCGCTGACTCTAAAAAGTTTAGTTTTCAAAGATTTTTAGTAGATCTACGAGATCTATAAAGAATTCTAAAAACGTACTACTACTACTACAATCGTAGAGAATGGAGATCGGATCGAGCACTGTGCAAATGAGCATAACATCGGGGAAACTTGAGAGACCAAGTTCCAGTTTCAACTATACTAAAAAGTAGACTTCTCGGAAACCTTTGTATCTTTAAACTTGTCTAGTTTTCGGGGAATTATTTCATTTCGATATGTCCTGTATCAATTAAAACCATCAAAGCATGAGGGAACAACGTCATTTCAAAGCTCTCGCCTTTCCCTTTGACCTTTGTATTTACGAAGTTAATTAGTTTTTACGAACTGCACTTAGCGAATCAGTTGGAAAATGGGGCAGAGTCCCGAGCCGTAGCCGAAAGCCAAACCAAAAAACCCTTGAAAGTGCACAGGGCAAGAAATGTGTAGCTCCAGGGTTAATGGATAATAATAAAATATGATATATCTTTCAGATTGATTCAAAATGGCTAATTTGAGCTATAATCCTATGGTTTAAATGGTATCTATAGGTGGTTACTTTTCGGCTTAACGAACGTGCTGAAGGGCTTTATTTTCAGAGAGTGGTTTTTGCGTGCCGAAAGTAATATCGTTGGTGAAAGATTGACATTTAGTGAATGACATAATGATTAGGGCGGGTCTTTCTTTTGTCATGTATTTACAGTATCTCTACTACCAAATCTTCCTATTCATCATTTCAAGGGAAAAATCTTTTCCAGTCGTCTACCTTAGCTTGTAAGGATTTCGACACTGAAGCTATACATTCTAGGGAACGTACAGAATTCCACAAAATGTAATCATATCATAAAAAGCGGATTGAAAAATATTTTAATCAAAACGAATGCCATAAACACGTTCTACTTTTTGTGAATGGAAGTTTGAATGTTCTGCCTCGAGTATCAAGAACTGAAAAAATGGACTACGATTACAAACTGTAACCCATTTTTCATATTTTTGTTTCATTTAATTAACAATCTTATTGCACTATCTCTCTGAATTGTCTGAATCTAATCAATTTTTTTGCATAGTTCTTGGAAATATGACGCCAATTTCATAATGCTAATAAGATAAATTTTGACAGTTAGCAATGCGTAAATAAAAGCATCCCAAAATTATTCTCGTATTACATACACTGCTTCTGCGTACAGGAGAATGACGTAATTAACTATTCTTTAGGTGGGGTAAGACCGAATCAATATTTTGCCAATGTCATCTTTCCTCAACCTTGCGTTATTATTATCAAATCGTCTAGTTCTGTATTTATTGGTTCTGTACTATACCTTTCGTAGGAGTCGCATGCTAACCAAAGGTAAAAGGAAGACAACAGAAAGCATTTATACTTTTATAGACTGAATAATTTTCTGAATTTGAGGCCATCATCAAATTAAATCCTATTTCTAGTACTTCGTTTTCACAGTCCGCTATTACAAGGATTAGCGTATTAGAAAAATATTTTCGAACGCTGGATTTTGCAGTTGTCTCAACCGTGCCGTAGAACTCCATTTATTCTATGATTTCACAAAGCTGCAAAATGACTTTGGACTTGATGGTTTACTTTGAATTACAAATTAAATGCAACATGGGATTTTTGTTTACATTCAAAAGAGACGAGAAAATGTAAAGAAGCATTTAACTTTACATTATGATGATGATTTCAAAGTAAATAACTTTGAAAGCTTTTTGAACGGAAATTGCCGGAACAGGAAAAGGTGAAGGTTAGAGAACGAAGAGAAGCAATTTCCTGTATACTGTTTTTTAACCTTCTCATCCCATTTTCAATTACTTTTCGTTATAAAACCCTGAATAAACATTATATTATTACTTTTTTTCGAATATTACTTTGTATAAGGTTTTTCAGAATTCTAGAATTCTTTGCTCAGCCCGGCCCCGTTTCACTAATTTCATTTCAAACGCAGCTATAAAACAAAATATTAACTATAAACCGTGGGGAATGAATAGAGGCTACCTGTTTAAGATTCTATTTTATAGTCCGTTCCGGTTCCCTTGTATTCGAAACATGGGAATGAAATCAAACGAAGGGACCACTAAAGATTCTTGTTGTGCAACCAACAGTTATGGTGAAAGTGAAAGGTATGCATACGTAATACCGTTCTTTACAGCATTAATGAAATTCTTGGAAAATTCTTTGTGGGAATTTTATGCTCTATGACCCCAATGCGTCTTTCAAATTTGAATTTCTCATACAGCACAAAACAGAATAAAGGTTTTCATTCTCAATTGTGTTTGTACTAGTATTTTACAAGGAGCAAAATTCAATGGCACAAAAATGCATTTTTGTGATCTTCAAAAGAATAAACAGAAACAACCTTCTTGGAAAAAATAAAAAAAAACAGACGTTTACTTTACAAAAAAAGGAAATAAAGATGGTATGGGAAAAGTGGTTTCTTAAGAAATACAAGTACTTCCAAGAACTTGGTTACATTTTCTAACGGTATCTGGAAAACGTGAAACTGCAATGTCCGGCCATGCCAATGTTCTGGCAAACCCCGAATCTTTTGACGATAACTTGCAAATTTCTTTATTGAGTTTAGTCTTTGTTTCTTGTGGTTCAGTGGTTCTCATTAAATTACTAGAAGATTCTTTTACGGGTCTCTGATGTATTTAATTTAATCTCTAAACCTTTGAACAATTAGATTGAGATTTTAATTAAATTAAGTATGTGACCTCACTATATCAGTGTAAACGTGCTTTTTACGTTGTATAATAGGATGAAGAGTTTTAGTTTACTATAACCATTTCAACTCCACCTTCACATTTTAGATAAATCAGAAATGTTCAAACAGCTACTGAAGGTGCTCTTAAATTACGACATGTCCCTGTTCTTGAGTTGAGAGGTTGAGACACACAGAAAATGTAAAAATAGACTCTCTGGCATTTTAGAGTACGAAAGTAAATTAAATCAAGTACATGTACATGTACATTAAACGACTAGCAAAAAATTGCAACTTGACGTGCTATAATTATCGGATTCGCCTTCTTTGAAATTTAAAGTGCAGGTTTTCGGATTGGTCAAAGTGATTCGGTTCAATAAGAACTTTTTGAGTAGTATTTGATGATGACAAACTTGTTTTTGAAACGCATATCAAAGTTTCTCACAGGTTCAGCAATTGCAGAATACTTGAATTCAAAAGCGTGCGTTTCCGTTTGTTAGAAACAGATAAAAAAAGTATACCGTTTGAGAATTTTAGAGCGAGGAACCACAAAAAAGTACTAGTACAAACATTGAAGTTCCAGAACACACACAAAACTTTTTTTTACGATTTCAGTGTTAGTCATGGAATGCCAGTTCAATGCAATGTGTGCAACAGAAATACATACAAGTTTGAGAAAAGCTAACATTTTTTGGGCTAACAAAAAAATCGGTGAGTATATCACGAATCACAATCCTTGAACATGAGCTGTTGTTGGCTTCAAGTTGAAGTATTGAATGTATTGTGAGAAGGAGAAAACGTCGGAAAAATATATTCCAAAATCTGCCACTCGTTGACTTTACTGTAGCGTTTTCCTTATTTTGAGATTCGGATCCTGATTCTTTTCACTTTCCCAAAACTTTGAGGGGATAGACAAGCCAAGCACTACTTTTAACTTCGTGACAACTTGACAGGTTATTCAATCCTTTAAATGTTTTCTGGTATTTGAATTTTCATCTCCACCCAGAAGCAGAACGAAACTTGACACTTCTAAAGCTTTTGTAGAAATCTATGGAATTTTCGCAACCAGATATTCCATTGTTCAGTTACAAACCACATTACTATACTAGTCATTTCAAGTGTAAATTTTCTGTATATCAGATTCATAGTGTTTCTCCCTATTAAAATACCATTTTGGCTTTTTTATCTGTAAAAGAAATTGAATAGATTTTGAGCAAGTCGATAGGATAATTAAAATAAAACCTTTGGCATTTCTCCAGAATTTTTTTCTTCTATTATTTGTAACCTGCGGCTTCATGAATGTTGGCAAACGTGTATAGACTTTGTATTAAGAACGAAAAAAAATTAATGATAAGCACACAATGATGTCGTACTTATATCAGCTACAAAAAGTTTCTTTGTCCCATGTCTTTCTTATTTTTGTTGGGTAATAATCATGTAAGTCGTCACTGTTATAGGGACATTACATGGTCGATCTGCCTTAGGCTTTCCTTTAGACGGAACAAAAGACGAGTGAACAATAACAAACGGGATCCTTAGCCTTAACCTGTAAAGCCTTAATCACTTTATTAAGTTCGCCATTACGGGGTTACGAGATCATTAGCGTTTTAACAATGTTTTTTTGTTAAACATGTTTTTTACACAAAATCAGTAGTAAAAGATTTTCCAGTGTCGATTTTTCCAGATGATTATACTGCCCCAAAGCCAAAGTGATATCCAAGTAAGAAAATACCTATCCAAGCATTATGAATGTGTTGAGATTCTTGTTCATGGTTGAGCAAGTCTTACCAAACATTTTTTTCGTATTGTCATATAAAAAAATGCTTTTGATGTGCCGGCCGGAGGAGGTGAACTTTGTGACATGCAAGCAGAGAAAGCTATGTTCCACCTACCTTTTTTTGCTCAACTTTGCTACTCTATACTTTTCTGATAAAATTATGGGTAGACTATAGACAGAAGAGCTAATACACTTCTTCCTGCCGTATTCTGTCTTTTCTCTTTGAATCCTTAGCCTCAAAGCATGAATGTCGACCGCACGCGTCATGTCATTTCCTGACAACTCAAAGACAGGAAAGTGTATTCGATATCATTATAAGATTCGTACCCTTGTCCTGGGTCTCTTCTGTGCGACATTACGTATTTGCTCCTTCTCTATTTGGAAAAAGTCTCGTCTCATCTTCTTTGCTTTTGTTTTTCTACTTTTTCTTTGTGCCATTTTTTTTGTCTGGTTTTGCTTTTTATTGTGTTTCGTCCTCTTCGTCGTTAAAATGTATGAGATTTTTCCGTTCATGTATATTAAACAGAAAAAACGACCAGATTTTTCATATAACGAAATAACACAATTTGAGTTATATAATAAACAAGAAAATGTCGAGGAGAAAGTTGACTACCAAATATGATAATCACATAAGAAGAGACGTTCCAAACAAATGCGTCTTGTTTTCCGTTCTGGTGTTAGGTTGGAGGTTTTGGAGCTTGTGTGTAGAATTATATTCTTTAGATGCGGACGGACGTCATGTCAAAAATGACTTGACGCCTACCTATTCGCTTTTCTACATTAATGGAGACGAGAACTTTTTCTTATTCCCTTAAGACTCGGTTTAGAAAAGGAAAGGAATGAATTATATATCCACTCATGTCTAACTTAACGATTTCATCTTCGGGTCTACTAGTCTTGTTCATTTTTTTGGCTAAAAATTTCATCTTTGGTACATTTTGCACTACAGTGTTCAATTTGTGAGTAGATGCGTTTGATTATTAACTAATACGACTAATACAATTGTTATTATAAGGTTTCTCAAGGGTTCCTGTCTGGCTCGTCTACCTTCAATAGTTCTCGTTATCGTTAACAATGCAATAGAACGTACTATCTGTGCCAATCATTAATAACACGGGACGTTAATATAGTTCAATTCTGGTATATATGGATAATTTTCGTACTTTATAGCTGAAATGTACCTTAAACATTGAAGATTAACTGCACTAGTTGAGCAAAAAGGAAACTTAGCCGATTTCTTCCGGAAATCCTTTGGGAACCTAAAGCTAGGAATTCTCTAGAGTTTTCTGTCTAGCATCTTAAAATGGTACGGAGTTAGAGTTTACGTTAACGTTTTGCACAACGAGTACTTTAACACAGCTCTCTGCTAAAAAGGCAGGGCTTACTGGACAAGCTCCTCAATGTCGACATGTAATGCTCTTTTGTACGTTATCAGTTCGGCCTAATTCCATTAGACCCGACAATTTCCAGAATTTTGTAACTTCGTTTCTAATTACTCCCCCTGCGCCACATTTTTAAGATCTGGTCGGTTTTAATACCAGGAAAATGAATAATCTGGATTTTGTACGTTTTTGCAGGTATAGAAAAAATGCATTAGCACAGAAGGAACTACGCCCTTTCCCCGTCGATCAAGGACTATAATTCCCTGGAACTGGGAACCATGTTGAAATCGTAGCTGTACTTGAAATTCTCATTTCAGTTCAGTATCGAAATGAAGCACGTCACATGCACTTGAAGAAATGTGGCGAAGAACTTAAGTGCTCGGAAGTGAAGTGTAATTAAAACTGATTCTCACTGTGTTAACAAATACTTGTGTGTCGTCTTTTATCGGATTAATAATATGAAATCAAAATGGGGCAATACGAGTGTTCGTGTTTGAGTGCATCATCGAGCTCAAACGTCTTGGCTTCCGGCACCATCGCGACCACGACCCTCTGTTTCCTATTGACAGGAGTGGGTGCATCGAGGTGAATGGAGAAGCAAGTGTATCTTCAAGACTCTCCAAGTTTTGTGGATCTTTGCACCCTGCACCAGCATGCCATGAGATACTACAGGTTAGTTTTCAAAAAAGTCATAACATCTCATAACCTTCTTTCAAACCTTTCTCACTTTCCCCAACTGTAGAAAGCGTTGTAACTCTGTAACATTTTTTTATCAATTCCGCACGAATCACTGTCTACCCGCTTTTTATATAGTTTGAACGTGACTCAATTAATTATTCATACACTTGAATCTCATTTCCCAGAATCTGGATCTACGCTTGTAACACTGTGTTGGCACTTGCCACGCTCATCTTCACTGTGTTTGCTGTTTCTGTTCTTGTCGACCCACGGATCTCCTTACTCAGGTTTGTGAGCATTTTTTATCATTATGTTAGCAGTATACGATCAGAATAAAAAAAATGGAAGGGAAAGGAGAGAGAAAACTTTCTTTTCATCCAAGAAAATTACTGAAAGATGCGAAAGCTACGTCGACTTTGCCATGTTGGTTGCGAATCATTAAAATTTGATACAGAAGACATAAAAATTATAGTCCTAGTCAGTCAACCAACCGAGTTTTCTGAGTCTTCACTTTATATTCGGTTGGAGTCAAGATTTTATGAAAAATGTTTTTTGAGGCTTCATCCTTCATCTCTCAGTTTTGCTGACGTACTATGCTAACAATAGCGTACTAGAATAGAATTACTGACATCACTATGAATTTTGATATATTTTGTACGGTTTGCCGTTTATCCTATTCACAGTGGTGTGGAGCTGTATCAACCTACATTTCTGTATGCATACGTCGCACTTCTACTACAATGTGGAGTTTTGCAAGCAATTGGATGCTTCGGAGCTTTACGTCTCAATCAACGACTCCTGAACACATATTGGACTCTACTCCTGGTTCTCATGATTGGGGATATCATCGTGGGATTAGTGTGGGCATTTCGCCTCGATAGAATCAAATCCTCACTAAGACCAGTTCTCAAGAGCAAATTGAGAGCTCATTACGGCATAGATCCCGATTTCACCCAAGTCTGGAATTGGGTTCAGGAACATGGGATGTGCTGTGGAGTGGACAGCCACTACGATTTTCACTATCAAAATGGTAAGCTCAGCTCATCTCATCCGAGATCCTGGTCAATTTTTTCTCTCTCTAGTGTTTCCTTCCAATGCTTGCTTTCCATTAGCTAATTCTTACGCTCTATATAACGGCACACTTACATTAGTTCCCTATTAGATATTACGACAGGCGGGTTATTAATAGAACCAGTACAAAAGCACAAGAAATTGTGAAACAAAGTGCATTCCCATTGAATGCAATACAATACATGCAGCAATTTCTTATGGATTTTTAACTCAGGATCAATATGAACAGGTTTACTTTTACTTTCACTTATATGAACGCTTTGCTTTCTCTTGTAAATTTTCTTGAATGGATAGAAGATGGAACATTTAGTATGACTATGAGGGCAGGCTATCACTCGGAAAAAAGGTTTAGTAGACCAGAAAGAGGAAACGTACAAGAATAGAGAATAATACATTGAAATTTCACTAGTCTAGCTTTGTTCATAGATTCTAAGTAAATATTTATCTGGGCAGACAAGAGTTTTGGGAAGGATAGTATCTCTGCGCAGTTCTTTGACCATGAGCGTCATCACGATTTCTATGAAATGTAGATTTTGGAATCTACCAGGAGTAGCACTACATAAAG
Source organism: Harlomillsia oculata (assembly GCA_019776145.1). Classification (NCBI taxonomy): domain Eukaryota; kingdom Metazoa; phylum Arthropoda; class Collembola; order Entomobryomorpha; family Oncopoduridae; genus Harlomillsia; species Harlomillsia oculata. Next base: position 19,532 of record JABASF010001649.1, read on the forward strand.
GAAATGTAATCTTGTTCTTTTCTCTTTGCTTTTCCCCAACTTTGTCTCCTTTTGGTATTCCTGAGCATGGTGTATATGGGTGTACTATAGTGGGGAAAAGGTTTGTGAAGACAGAAAAGCTTGTTTTAGAATATAATTCCCACAAAAGTTTATTTAGTTTTGAAAATACAGAAGGGTCCTTTTTGGTTCCATTTCATCATTTAAAGAACTCGAGGAAGACGTACAAACTCGACGCACCGTAGAAGGTAGAACTGCTTTGCTTTATAACAGTGCACACTGAAAGTACGTTTTGACACAAGTATTCTCCTTCTGCTATGACATCAAAGCTGAAAGGACGTTTTTGGTTATGTTTTATATTAACTTTATGGCTTTGTTTCACTTTGCACGATGATGATGATGATGATTATATGAAAGCAAAATTCTCAAAATCCTTTGGTCGGGTCACGTTGTTGTCCGCCGGGGCTTAATTAATTTTCAAAAGTAAGCCTTCTAACTGTCAGCGTCCTCATTAACCGGAACAGCAGTGTAATTGATAATTTCAATACCTGACTAAAAGTTAAATTGTAATTGCACTAAAATTCTCATTCAATACGCAATACATTATAATTTGTCATGTTTTGACAAAGAGAGTTCATGAATAAACCCAATAAACATTGTTGGGCTTTTAGTTCAATAGCTTTGACTAAATCTTCAGGGTTCGCAGAACAGACAAACTTTACAAATTTATCCT
>JABASF010001650.1:0-20260 GCA_019776145.1 Harlomillsia oculata
GTGTGTGTTTATAGCATGTCTCTATAAGATATTACGAATCCAACAAGTTTCGGTAGTACAAAAAAATCTCAGCTCCTCAAACTACGTAAGAATAATACGTGCAACGAAAAAAGGAAGGTTTCATCCAATCCTATCTCTCAACGTTCACATGCCCATATCAATACTTTTGCTCACTTTACCTGACTTCTTATGAACTCAATCACAGTCACTAGACTACAAAAGCAAATGTCGTGAATTTACTTGATTAAAGGCAGATCAGTAAGATTCACTCTCATACTCAAAAATGGCATTCGCCAATATCGTCGAACATACCAACAGTAACAGAAATGCAAGAGCAAAAAGGAACCACTGAATGGTTGAATCTCAATAGTCATTTGATAATAAAAATGTGTAGGAAAAGGCACGTGCCATCAAACCATAATCAACATTGTGTTCTACTTGAAAAACATTGTAATGAGTGAGCATTAGAACTTTACAACAGAGTAAGAAAGAGCTATATAGTTCAGCTAGTAAAATTTTTTAGATTTGTAATGATTGATTTGGGTTGGATTGAATCAAAAGGATAGAGATGCAGAATTTCTGAAATGCTTTTGGTGTTCACATTCTACTTGAGAGTCAATGGAATATTCTTTGCGCAAGTTTTGAGAACGTTGAAGGGCAGGGTAAAAGACTAGTAGATAAAAGTTCCACAAAAAGTGGCAAGTGCTTTGATCTTAGCATTATAAAATTTACAAGTATCTGCGTACGAATGAATCGATTGACGTAATGAAGTGAGGTGAAGAGAGTGAGACGAGTGAAGAGCTTTGTTTCCTAAATGTAACTATACGTGTAAGTTGTGCCGTGTCTCATTATTGGGCAAATGTTGATGCAAATACTACGGTAATAAACAAATGAGGAGTCAACCAGTAGTCGAGTTTTTTGAGGCACAAACGACGACGAGAAACCTGTTATGAGTAGTGAAGGCCGAATGTTTCCGTCAGCTCTGGCTCTAAGTCCATGAATTTACATGAAATAAAATTCAACAAGAAGCAAGCACGAAATCACTTTTTCCATAAACACGGAATCAAAAACGAATTGAAAAAAAGAAACCCATTTTTTTTTACAAATGAGACTAAAAAGTATTGCTCCAACTCTAATAAAAACGAAATTATTAGTTTTGAATTTGAATACATAAGTTTCCAATTTTATCCTGTTTCGCAAATTCATACAAAGAATTCTGTGGGCGTTGCCCCTATCAAAGTCATTGCAGATGTTCTTCTGTGCTGTTCGTGTTCCAAATTGCTTCGGTGCTATTATGCAATTTTCATCCATCTGCCTACCTTTGTCATTTGAAAGAGCTACCTGAAATCACCGTCCTTCAGGTACATCGATTACATAAACTAATCCTTTTATTTTTAAGTTTTTTTGTATTTTGTTTGTCACTGAACAAGTCTTTTTGTAAATGTCACCATCTCATCAGATAAGAAAATGCAAATGTCGCAAACAGGTACGAAGGTATAAAGGTATAATAATATCATTTTAATTCATTTGACAAAAGAAAAGCCTTCTTAATTCCAAATACTGACCCACTGACCATTCCAAATTCAGGAAAATTTGCTTCTTTTTTTCTTTAATTGTGAGTCCTCGAACATGGTTTAGGCTTAGAAGGCTTTATTAATTCCCAAACTTGACGTTCGGAGCTCGTATCGCATTCAGCCGACCGAATGATTTCAATTCCTCCACAATTTATTCTGTCAAATCACAATAATGCGATATTGCTTAAGTCTTTCAGATCAATCATCATCTGCTGCGCTTGATGAATGGGTTGTTTCTTGTTTGTTAATAATTCCAAGCGTTATTTATATTTATTTATTCTAGTTCAAAATGAAATTTTTAACTGTACGCTGATTCCAAACAAAGGTTCTTGTCCCAATCTTTGATTCTCCACGCTTTTTTATTTAATGCTTCTATTTTCCATTGTCCAATACTGTCCAATAGAAGACCTCATAAGCGAATTTGATTCCCCGTCGCCGTCACATGTAATCTGCCCCGTCGTACTGGAGTATGCAAATGAACGCTCTGTTTCTGCATTGGACGAAACAAGCGGACTGAACACCGTCGTGTTGTGTTGCTCATAGAAAGATTGGATTTCATAGCAATTGCAAACTTTAGTTTCAAAAAATTCTGAATTAGAAGTTTAGAACAGTACATTTTGCCAACTGCCAACCTGGAACTTTGATAAGCGTTATTGAAGCTAAAATAAATCTAATTTAATTCTACATTTTTACAGTCAAAAAGGCGTTTGAATGTCCAGCGTTGAGTATATTCATTTTCACTTGACATCCTTTCCATTAACAGCGTACTTGTCATTGTCGACGCTAACTTCTTCTGTACAGTGAGAAACTTTGAAAAGACCCACGAATATTTACTTTATAGGAAAGATAACCATTGACGAACAATTACGATGTCATAATTTGAGTACCTGTAATTTTGTACTATTGGCACTACTTTGACGAATGTAATACATTCCAGTGTAATCTTCCCAATTAAGAAGAGACCAAAAATGCCCAAATTCACTTTTGAGAGATGACGCATTGCCAATTTGTAATTGTTTCCCTTCGCTGTTTTTTCATGATGGCATGGCTCAACTTTATTATTCGGGACGTAAATATAAGTAGTTTGAAAAGTTTATAGGTTCAAAAAACGTACCCAGAACTTTTTAAAAGCTCCTTGGGACGGTCCGCCGGTTTGATCAACCACATGTTACTATCAAACTTGTTACCTGGACGGATTACCCATTTTTGGAAATATTGATCTTGTATCAAAGGGACATGTCGAAACTGAGAACTGCTTGGAATAATGAAGTATAACGTGTCTAAAAAACGTAAAGGTAAAATGTACAAATTTGTTGATTCACCGACATTAGTTTAAGTGTGCCCGCATCTTGTATTAATTTAAATGGGATTACGGGATCAATTTGATTTTTGATCAAGGTACCGTTTACTTTAGAAGGTACAATACTCCATATTTGAGATTTCTCTTCGGTTTTTGTATTTGATATTTCATTGGCTTCCAATTCCAAGGTTGTAACGTTTTGATCTTTGTTAGCCGTGATGTAAATCTGAAATAAATGAATCCTTTCGTAAAAGGATAAAGGAAAGCGAAAGAAGCCAAAAGACCTTCATCAGAAAATTATTATTAATAAGAAATTATAAGATTATAACTCACTCGACGGCTTCGAGTTGATTCACCTTTCAACGGTTTGTACATTATTTTATAATACCCTGCAAACTTGACTTCTTTCGGGTACCAGTTGTTGGAACCGTTATTATTGTCATTTTGTAATTGTGAAGTTAGTTTTGCAACAACGATTACAATCAGAATAGACCGTAGGCCCAAAAGGATACAATCGGGTCTATGCTTCGAACTCCGATTGACCATTGTTATTAAATTCAAAAAATGTTGAAATCTTGAAATGAGTGCTAATTTTTCGATTTCTTAAAAGTATGCAATACAGGTAAAAAAAACTGCAGCAGACTAAGTAGACGACAAACAACGCCAATAAACAAACACGCAATTTTATACCAGGAAAACGTACCGAAATATTGAGCTTTACTGTAAACAACATCAAAGATGCTTTTATGTTCATTCTTTATGTAAATGAAATGAAAATTCTAGTTCGGTTTCCTGTGTGGTTAGTGGTTGTATCGGTATATTCATTCGACCGACAATGAAAGTGTTGGCTTTTATGCTTAAATAAACTTCCTCAATAAACTAACTGCGAAATCAGGCATTAGTAAGTAAGCATTTTATTTCTTTGCTATTATGTTACATGTATAGAAGAAAAAACTAAAGGAAATAAAAACGGCAGAGGCAAGTTAATACACATTTAATTGCTTTTGTCAGTATCGTTTTCATTCAAATGACTGCGTTCACTACTTCCACTCTCCCGAAATTCCAATGAGAAGGATTTGACAACTCCCATAGAGTATAGTTTGTAAACAATGCTGGGAATTGTGTAGCTCATCACTAGTTTATTGTTTTCAATGGACATGTTTCCAATAAAAGTTCCAGTTTCCAGGACCGTAAAAATGAGAGTGAACACAACCCAAACGTTCAGCTTCTTTTCGCTCCTCTGCACGTTACATGCAAAATATATTTTGTAACATTGTTTTCCAAATTGGGGCAGTTCAGTTTGTACAATTTGCACAATTTACACTGACCTGTTTTGCTCCTTTAAACAACACAGTGACCATTAGCAATTCCACAACATGAATCAGCAACGTTCCAGCATTGACCGTGATTGCTGCAATTTCTGAGAAGAGCAATAACAATAACAATCTCATTTATTGACCTTATTTTAATAGTGCTTGTGCTTTATTAAACCATTAAATACCACGCTTGTAGTTACCATTGTTTTCTGAATCCGTACTTAATGAAAATGAGTCTAGTATTTTGTTGTCGCGTCCAATCTCGCTGAAATCTTTAATGCAAAAACAGTTATCGTATGAAATCGCGGAGAAGCATAAACTGACTTATTTACCGATGGTGCAGTTGACAACTTTCTCTCCTTTTCTAATCCCTTCAGTAATGCATTCCAATAAGCTGGAATGCCGTAATAGAACGAAAAGATGAAGAATGATGCCTAGGATTTGAACTCCCTAAATCGTTCACGAGAATGAATTATTTGACCGAGGCAATTTGTACATGTAAATTGACTAATACCATACAATGTCAGAATATCCAACCAATCTTGAACCCCGGTTCAGAGAGTATCCACAGCAGATCTTTTCTCTAAGTTGTGATCCTGACATTTTAATTTGAGTGCAGGTGTACAGCTATAATTATTAACTGCTCAACAGTGTTTAAACTTTGAACTAAAGGCTCATACTCATTATCAGAATGCCGGGCACAGGAAAATCAGGGCTTCAAACTAAAGCTTGTAAAGTATTTATTGTTCAGAGTTCAGACTTCAGACGTAATCTAATTAATTGAAATGAAATCGTAAAATGGCACTGCACGATTCGAGCGAGTTACGACTTACGAGTGGCTTGCAGTTGCACTTTGTAAGTTTAAATGTTGTGTGTGGTTCGTATTCGTATTAATTATTTCATTACAAAGTTACGGAAGAGGAAAAAATGATTTAACTTTTATTCTAAGAACAGAGTGAACAGACTAAGTGTCAATTTCCTTGAATTCATTATACGCGATGTGCTCATGCTCAGTAAAAGTTTATTTTTTATTGAAGAAAACATTACGTAAACATAGTTATATGAAACAGAAAACTGGATTTTAGTTCAGAATAACACAAAATATTCAGTATAATATATTCATTTTATAAGTACAATATAATACGAGGAATCAAGTACCGTGCTCAGAGTCATGTCATCAACATAATGTTGAAGATCAACATTTTTACATTAATACTTGCTTAACATTAATTAACTTATAGTACTAAAGTATCACAATTTAGAGGTATTTTATATTCAGAATAAAATCAAGTCATGAATACAATTTAGTAATAGGATTGAGCCAAACGGGTAACTGGAAGAGGAGCTACGGCGTAAGCGGCCGAGGAAATGCTATCGGCGATTTCAGCTGGAACTGGTGGAGGAGTGGGCAAGTGAGCTCCGAAAGCATGGAATCCGGTTTCGTCGGCGATGTAGTCGACTCTGAAAGTTTGTCCATCAACAACATAGGAGTAAGATCCTTTCTTGACATTCACGGGTCCTTCTGGACTGCCGAATTTCAAAGCTCCGGATTCAGATTGAGAGGTTCCGTCAGCGGTTTGGAAGCTGAAGAAAGTCATCGTTACATGGAGCTTTTTTGTAATTTATATACTAATGGATTAATATGTATAAACTGTACTATTCACTTACTCCATGTTGTAAGTTCCGTAATTGTCAGTTTCCATGTTGTACTTGACAATTGGGACATGGGTGCGCACTTCGGCGGCTCCGTATCCATAAGACTGTTCAGCACGGATTGCTGGAGCTTCATAGGCGACAGTTCGGACGGCGGGTGCTTCATAGGCTAAGGTCCGGACGGCTGGGGTTTCGTAAGCAACCGTTCGGGTAGCTGGAGCTTCATAGGCAACGGTTCGAATGGCGGGTGCCTCGTAAGCCAAGGTACGGACAGCGGGGGCTTCGTATGAGATTGTTCTCACTTCTGGGGCTTCATAAGCGACGGTTCGGACGGCGGGTGCTTCGTAAGCGATAGTTCGAACTGCTGGAGCTTCGTAAGCCAATGTACGAACAGCCGGAGCTTCATAAGCCAGTGTTCTTACCATAGGAGCTGGTTCAGCATAAGCAGACCGGAAGATCGCTGGAGAAGCGGCAGAAACCAGTTCTGTTCTTGCTGGAGAAGCCGATTGCATCATCGGAGTATCGTCCTCATCTGGAATTCCGTATTGAGCTGTGGCAGAAGCCACTAACAGCAGCAAAATTACCTACGAACGTAACACCAAATTAACTATTATGTAAGAATTATATTCAGTAGTTAATGAATAACATAAACTTACGAATTTCATGGCTCCAAATTAATGCTATGAATGCCAGTACAAATCGTCAGTTGAAGATGATGTCAGTAGACAAAAACAGACTGCCAACAGACAAATGATGAGACCAAGTCTTTTATAGATCTTGGAAAGGGCCCATGCCCTTGTTTCCAAGTTTGCGTTCCAGTAGGTTTTGAGATAGAATGGACCATGGGACCCATGGGACTCACCCTTGCCCTTTGCATTTGACATGGTGTGCCTTCTTTCGATGCTCCTTTGCTTCAGCTTGACTTTCACCAAGGCCAGTTGACCCAAAAACATGTTATTTCCCTTTCCTTCTAAAAATAATCAAAATAAACCCATCTTAAAACTTTCAAGGTGTTCCGGTTGCTGTCTCAAAGCTGTCAAAGCAAACGAGATCTGGAAATCTCGAGTCCGATGTCCCTTTCACGTGAGATTGGAACATACATACGTTATATAAGTCGTAATCTGTAGTAACCTTGCGCCTTGTTTATGAAGTTTAGTGCAATCAGTGCAAGAACCGAGGAATCCCTTTCCATTTTCTTCATTCATGGCATTCGGATTTCCATAAGGATAGAACTCGAGTTGTTTGAGTTTTAACTAAAAAACAAGAAAGTTCTTTCTTAAGGTCAAATACACGTACATTGCACTTTGAATGATTGATGGTATGCTGGTTCAATTCAAGGTGAGTTTCGGTTTCGTTTCGATCTTTCAATACAAAATAACTGCGAGTGGGTGGTATTTGGTTTTATGAATGTTGTTTGTTCTGTTGCTTTACTTTACCTTTAACTACTGTAAACTATAAACTGTGCTCTGCTGCTGCAGTTGAATAACATGCAATGCAATATTAAGTATGCTATGAAATTATCAATATCAGGGGATAACACATTAGATTGGTATTTCAAATGTACGTGGTTAACGATTTTTTATTAATAAACTCTTTTCTTTGTCTCCATATTAAAATTCAACAGCAAAAGTGATTTTTAGTAAGAAGTATCAATGACTCTACTGTAAGGGCCATAAGGTGAGATCATTGGAGGTGCGAGAACTTCTGGAGCGACTGGAACTGGAACTGCCTTAACAACTGGGACTGGTGCAACGACTGGGGCGGGAGCGTATTTTGGAGCAGAGTAGGATTTTGGGGCAGAGTAGGATTTTGGGGCAGAGTAGGATTTTGGACGGTATTCATAATCGTCTTGAATGACAGCTGGTTCCGCTTTCACTGCACCGGCTGGAGCTTCGGTTGGCAAATGGTCACCATAAACGTGGAAACCATTTTCGTCAGCTACCCAATGTGTGGTGTACGTGGTTCCTTCAGGGCTGGTGTATGAGTAACTTCCTTTCTTGACGCTGACTGGACCTTCCTCCGTGCCCAAATCCTTCAGTTGACCCTCTTCAGTCTGAACGATTCCGTGTCCAGTTTGCAATCTAACGACACAAAGAAAAATAAAGAAAAATGTTATAAATATAACTCGTTCGTTAAGTAAGTTTCTGATAGATTCCATAAATCCCATTTCCATGTAAGACGACTCTTACTCCATGTTGTATGTGCCGTAGTTGTCGTCGCTGTAAAGGAGCTTCTTGATGGGAATCATGGTTGGCTTCATTTTTGTGTCCAGTGACGAATAGCTCGAGTATGTCTTGGTTTCAGGTTTGCTGTAGGCTACCTTTTTCACTTCTGGCTCACTGTAAGTTGGGATTGGCACTTTCTTGACAACTTCTGGTTGGGAGTACCCGTACGATGGGACTTCCCTGACAACTTCCGGTTCACTGTATCCATACGATGGAACAGTCTTGACTACTTCGGGTTCGCTGTAGTAGCTGTATGACGTAGATGGAACTGGAATCCTCTTGACAACTTGAGGTTCACTGTAGCCGCCGTATGGTGTCTTGATTACTTCCGGTTGGTTGTAGCTCGTGTAGGATGGAGCATTCCTCACAGCCATGGCTTCATATCCGTAACTGTCTGGGGCTGCCAACCCACAGGAAAGGCACAATGCAAGAATAGCCGCCTACAAATATCAGTAATTTAATAAATAATCATGACACAAAACTAAATTAACCATTGTAATAAATTAATACTAAAGGTTCAGAGATGAAATTATTGAAAATCTTACAACTTTCATGTTGAGCTCCAGTGTAACACGTTATCCTGAAGAATTTCTTTGATTGTATGAACCTTTTCCTGCTTCCTGGACCTTTTATATACAAGTGACTGAAAGCCAGAAATAGCAGAAATGTCGGTCATTGTCATTCTACAATCGACTAATCGACCATCTCTGGAACATTGTCCAGTGTATGCATCAATGTGTATGCTATAGAATGGTATCGTAATAATGTTAGGGTTACTGAATTGAAGAACACGACACGACATTGGTGACCTTGTAAAAGCATTGTTGTTGTTTATTTGTTTACTCCTTTATATCACCCTTTCCTGATCCAAAATGCCAGACGCCAGACTGGAGAACGTGCTAAAGGGCCATTACAACATTACAACGGGAACAAACAAGCTGTGCGCTACTTTCACTTTTCGGTTGGTGAACATGAATAGCCCGTTCTTTGTATGTTTCTCACATCTCCTATGCCTATGAAGCTATTGTTATCCTGTGTTCCATTTGCATCGAGGAGTTCGTTGTTTGTTGATTGATGGGAATTATGAGACTATTTATGATTTGTGATTAATTGAATGAAATGTAAAATAAACACCAGTTTAAAATTGAAATGTAAAAATGCTGTTTATTCAGCTTGAGATTTACTACGTAAAAAGTGCATGTACAACTACACAAATAGTTATGCGAAATTATGCATGCAAAAATGGAATTCAAGAATCTGCATTAAAAGCTCTTCCGTTACGACAGTTATTACTACTGTAATAAATTAGTTAGTATACCACAGTAGGCAATTAGTACTGCTGTAGGCAATTGAATGGAACACTTTAGAAGGCAATATTAGAAGAACTGGTAAGTCCATACTCAATCATTTTTGATCTTCCTCGTCATCTTTCACAACATCCCACCTCCATACAGTGGAATCATCACATACACAAATAAGGATTGATCCATCTCGAGAAAGGGCAGTTTGTCTAATGGCCGAATTACATCTTGGATGTGAAAGAATGCTACAACGGATTTGAGTCACGTCTTCAACATCCATATCGAACACATAAGTTTTCCCTGTTTTGTTTCCCAGGGCCAATGTGGAATAACGGGAATCAAAGGAAAATCGTATGAACCAAATGTCACATTCTTTAATGTCGAAACAATGGATCATTCTATAAAAAAAAGATATCACTAATCATATCAACGCGATTTGTCATCATTAGGCATTGGATTAGGTATCCTCAATGTCAACAAGTCCACTTACGCAGTTTCGGTGGTATTGACATTGACATCGTCCCAACTATCGAATGTTTTACCAGCCTTCCAACAAACAATTAGTGGAATAACGGGAATCAAAGGAAAATCGTATGAACCAAATGTCACATTCTTTAATGTCGAAACAATGGATCATTCTATAAAAAGATATCACTAATCATAATCATATCAACGCGATTTGTCATCATTAGGCATTGGATTAGGTATCCTCAACAATGTCAACAAGTCCACTTACGCAGTTTCGGTGGTATTGACATTGACATCGTCCCAACTATCGAATGTTTTACCAGCCTTCCAACAAACAATTGTGTCTTCACAGGACTACAAATTTTTAAATCATACCATAATGAAACTTGAAACATATTTCCAAAACAAAACTAATATACCAACTTTACCTTGGACATTATAAAATCGCCAAACCACTTAGCGCAGTCAACATAGTTCCTGTGAATGTCGCGAGTTGTGAAGTCGGAAAAATTTTGCCGAACAGTAGGAAAGGGCCTATAGAACAAACAACAAATTGAACAAAATGTGTCATTGATTCGTATTCGTCTATAATCATAGTCAGTGTAATGCCATATAATGATATAATAAGAAATAAGATTACTTACTTGCTAGAATTTTGATTATAGGTGTAAGACAGTTGAATTGCACTCTCTAGTGCCGGTCTGTTTAACTTCCAAACTTTCAATGAATGATCCATACCACAAGACACCATTCGCGATCCTGTGCAATCAATATCTGCAGCCAAAACTTCATCACGGTGCCCTTCTACACCTCCAAAAATCGCAACACAGAAGTCAGTCTTGACATTCCATAGACGAAGAGAATGATCCTATGAATAAAAAACCAATTCAGTGCAAATAAACTGAAAACTAAACACAAATAGCAATAATGATTTTAGGAGTCGTACTTTTGATGCTGACAACAACAGGTTAGGGTCCTTGGGATGAAACAGTAAATCATTGATAGCATGTCCATGACCCAAGTAGTGTTTGACACATGATGAGGATGGAATAGAAAATAGCCTGATGATGCCTCTGGCCCCAGCTGCTGCTAACAAAGGTTTTCCTGAACTGTCATAGCTCCACGCACACGTGTAAAAATTTTCTTCGTTCTAATATTAATGGAAATACAAAAAGTATAAGTTGTTTACTTTGACTTTTATAACTGAATTTAATTTAAATATACAAAAAATGTAAAATTGACGCTTTGTTCAGTGCTCACGTCAGGATCTGCGTACACTTGAAGTACTTTCATCCCGAGATCTTTTGTACATTCATAAACAGTAACACGGTTGCTCCCAACAGTAGCCAAGATATCCGGCTGTCCTTCCTCAAGTTGTTGGTGAAACTGACATCCAAATATGGGTACATTATGATCTTCTTTCACCATAAAACTGTAAATAAAGCAGATCATTCATGAAGATGACAAACAACACCTATTAATTTACTTTTCATTGTATAGTAAAATATAAAATATGCTAATTTGTGACGAATGACTTAAAATATACTCACGAATACGTGTATTTGCTTCTCGAAGCAGCTTTTGCTCCTTTTGGAATTGCTCCACGTTTTTTTGTTGTCAATTTGCCTTTTCGCCGACCTCTTCCTGCCCGACTTCCTTGATGACTTAAAGTCGGTGTATTTGACCTGCTTGTAGTATTCGCAGTAGTCAAAGTTGACGTGCTTCCACTTGAGGTTGAACCCTCTTGATCCTACCATATGTCATACCATATTCCATTAAATTCAACTACCATCATTAAATCACACATAAAAAACAAAGGTCCGAATCCAAATTACATTTTCCTCCGCAGAATCATTATGATTTTGTTCAGTAGGGTCATCCTGTCCATTATTTTCATTGGGAACAGAAACTGAGCCTCGACTTGGTCTTTTTTCGCTCATTTTTGATCAATCTGAAACGGTTATTAATTTTAAAAAAAAGTCCAGAATTCACAAATTGTACTAAGTATTTCAAAAACTTATTAGGTACATTAGGTACTTCCATATTCAAAACAGTAAACGTAAACTTTACCAAGTTGCGCGAGTGTAGCGCCGAAAATTTTGTACTTATAATAGTACACGTTCAAAAATCTATAAATAACGCTTGAAGGTATAAAGCATTATAAAAAAATCACATTTGTTTCGTTGAATAAAATGTTGAACTTGAAATCCCTTAAAAAAATAAAAAGTTGTAAAAAATGATTAATTTTTAGATTCTGTCCGATCTCCGATGACAATGACAATTGAGAGGGATGAAAGAAAGTACCGCAATTCACTCGCGGGCTCGGGGTCCAAAGCGGTTCAGAGTTTTCGAGCAAAGAGGCAGATGGCAAAGGCAAGTGGAATAAGAAAAGGAAAACTTGTTCCATCCTTTGTTCACTTTTTCATGAGCAGCACAAAACACATTACATTACGAATTACGGAATTACAATTACGATTTACGATACGAGGGAGGATACAAATACAACTACAACTACAACCATACAACCATACAACATAAAGGACAAGAAACAGGCCCAAATAATTCCATATAACTTTTTTAAAATGACTTTGCACAAATAAGTACTGTAGGGATTCATTTTTCTAAATGGCATTTGAAAATGTGTCAAAAATAATTTACTATGGAACGAAAGGACAGTTTCTCCTTAACTGGAACAGTGACCATGATTTTTGTACGATAATTTACGAGGTTAAACTCTGATGAGGATTCTGGAGACCTCAAAACTGACACGAGATCAACACGTGTGATTTGTTTAATGAAGTGATGAGATTGTTAACTTCGTTAAAAACAGGATAAACAGTTTGTCCGTGTAGACCTATAGACGATAGATGTGTGGATATGTGGATGACGATGAGCTTGTAAAGGGACCATTAAGTTTCAGGCTTGTAAGGTTCAGTTATACAAGGGCTTTGAAGACGAGGAAGACTTGAGACTTCTTACAAATTAACCAATCATCCTCGCTTTAGAACCGACAAGACAACCTAATCAAGAGTCTTAGGAAAGGGAGATTGGAGCTCATAATTCATTTCAGTGCTTAGGTATTACACCTGAGTTATGGTGTCAAGGTGCAATTGACCAAATTACATATTTGTTCATGAGAAGTGTTCTGACAGCAGGAGTGTATACCAATATTTGGTTTTTGAAGAATACGCATGCATTGTTATTGCATATTGGGAAAAAAGGATGGTAAAGTGTTGTGGTATGGTTAGAACATAAAAGATTGATATCAATATCACTGTGAATCTTAATAGCGAAAAGCAAAGTGGTATTATGGATATGGTGTTTCTTTACGGAGTTTTTGAGTTTTTTTTTCTCATGTATGCATGGTGTGGGCCGAAGTCTCTGGAACTCACTAACAAGCAAGTCAGGGATGAAATATACGCCGTAAAAGTCCTGAGCAAGACGAGAGAGAACCGACATGCCGAATAATTCCCCATAGACCCTTGCGACTCTCTTGTTTCAGACAACACGGCTGCTTGCAATAATAACCCTTCACTCTCCGTTTTCCAGCAGGCAGGGTTCTTGTCATCATACCAACTAAGATTGAACGGAGAGACCAAGTGAGTTTTTAAAAATATGGATGTATAAATAAGGAGAAGAGAAAAAAACGTCAGTTTTGTATGATAGTTTGTGTAGTAGGTAGTAAAAAAAGAGAAAAACTTATTACAGCAAGCGCAAGGACTAGTAGACGACGACTTGTGTACATCAACGACAACAAGCCGCAAGGATTATGGATTTTGGTTGAAGAGAAAAAGAGAAATTACTTGAATTCAAAGGAAAGCGCAATCATTTTCTTTCAAGTCGGATACAGGCATTTAACCAGTTCTCATCATATTAGCCTTTTAAGACCGACACAGAAAACCTCGGGTCTCTCTCAATGAGAATGAATTTGTAACCGGATGCAAATGAGGGGAACTTGATCTTCCGTATTTCATGCCTTCTGTGTGCGTCTTCCTTTTTACTTGTTTCCCTCTTAAATAAGCTGTGCAACTCTGAGATAAACCCGCTGCTTGGCTGGGAAAGGAATGCAAGAAGTTTCTTCGGCGATGCTTTTGCTTTTTCTTACTTTTGGATGGAACTTGGGAATTTGGAAGGTTGACGATGACTATGAAGATTTTGTGAAGCAGAATTCATTTAAGTCAAAAGATATAACACTATAAACTTTCATTCTTGATGCTGATGTAAAATGCAAAGGTCCGAGTTCTTGAGACTTGAGAGAGTACTTTTACTAAAATTCAGTGGTTTACTGTTTTGGATTTTACGCAAAAGAAATGGACTCCTGCTCGTGACTGTGACGGGAAGAAATTTCATGACATTTGGATAGGATTCATACGGGAATCATGTAGAAAAGGAGAGTGTCGTAACTTTGTCAAGTTTATGAGCTTGTTATATCTCTATGCTCAATGCTTATTGTTTACTCGTTTAAAACAGTGGAACGAGGAAGACAAAAGATACGTTTTATTACAATTCTTGAATGGTTCGTTTTGTGAAAAGAAACTCACGGTAACAACTCAACGGAATATATATAAGTAGACAGTATATTTACAATGCTGAAGTCTGATATTTTGCCTCCGGTTCACAAGGAACTATCACGTTGACTTGTGCAAATGAAACGAGATGAGCTTTGAGCACTCGGCTCCAGAGTCCCTGACTTCAAGTCAAATGAAATGAGGAGAAATGAGGCGAAAAAAATGAGAAAAATGGACAGGCTCGTTTTCTGCTTTGCGTGGAACGTCGTCGTCACAGAGAAATGTGGTGGAATGGAATGAAAGAGAAAAAAATAGCTGGAGAATGGTATATAACACAGTTCCTCAGGGGTCTCCAAAAACCTAAAACACACTGCTTTGTTGTGTTCTAACTATATGGTACATAACAGAAGTGAACCAAAAAAAAGAATATCTGTTGTATGAAAGTTGTGTGTCCTGCCTAAGACTGGCAAAAAGATAAAGGAGCCTGCGATGTACTTCTCGTGTTGTCTTTCTTTCCAATTTGTCTTGCGACTTATTACGCTTTTCTCTTTCTTTTTATGCCGCATGTTATTCTTGGTGTGTGTGACTCTTCGGGTCGACTCCCTCTTGCAACATTACTGATGAAGACTGCAATATGCACTGGAACATGGATGGAGTCTCTCATAGATCCGCGTGAATGTGCAACATGAGACAAAAAATGTGGGTTTAATGCTCGCCTTAGGAATGATATATGGTCACGGGCTGCACGTGTGACCCGCCCTGTCCGGGCAACCTGAACCGAAATCGGGCACTTCTTAGAAAATTCACACAAAAAATGTAATTATCTGCCTTGTAACTGAAACTGGAGCCTGTCGAAAAGAGTCAGAGACCGATTACGAGACTGCGACGACCGTTAAAAGGGAATCTATGATTTTTTACCATGCTTTCTACATTTTTTAGATTCTCAGGATATAACAAGAATAAAAAACTATAAAAAAGGACAAGACAACGTCGGCCGAAGGGCAAAGACCAGTCCCATTATCAGGACAGGAAAATCGGAACCAAAGCTGACAAGACATAGGATGACAAAAAGTAATATAAAACTAATTAAGTCATATGAGATCATTCAAAGGCACCTGCGCCGCTCCCTACCTTATGTTTCACCTTATGATGGTAACATGGATCAAAGGAAATAAAGTTCTGTCATTTCATATTATCTTCTTACAGTAACTCTGAAATTGCTAATATCCGTAGCAGTAAGTAAGTGTCTTGTCCTCGTAACATGAGACTTTAAGATTACTACACTGGGTGGGTGCTTGTGCAAAGAAGAGGATGCGAATAAATGGTTTAACTTTTATGTGAACCCTTCGATGCAGAATGAAGTGGCAAAAAAGTTGCAGACACGAACTACCACACAGTGAAAGTTAACCACCCTCAGGGCGAAGAGCTTTCTTTGCACGCCTTGTTAGGCAGGTTGATGGGTTTTTCGGTTTTTTGATTTTCTCTTTAGCTCTTTTGTCGACGAGGATTCTCGCCTGACTGATTTTCCGAGTGGAGAAAGTCTACGAGAGTGTCTAACATGAGCATAAAGCTCACGAGTTTCGACCAAGACTGACTTGCCCGTCTTTTGATGTGAACTGCAAGCGTTGGACACAAAAAAGTTTTTTTTCCTAACAATAGAGACAGTTTCTGGAGCAGAAACAAACGTGTTAAGGATCGATGCTCACTTTTCCATGCAAATTTTTTTGTTGAGAAGGAAAGCGATCTTTGACAAGTCACCATACTTCCTGGATTCATCTGAAGATGAAAATTTTTGCCTTTTGTTTCCATCGTCATTTTGTGAGAACAAAAGATGTGAAACATTTTGTATACAATAAACATTACACTAACAATACCGCTTTGTTTTCACTTTTCAAAAATGTATATTTCTTGAGTTTGCATAGCTGACACGACATGACACTAAAAAAGCGTTCAAACCGGTCATATCATAAAATTCCATAACATATCCTTGCAAGCGAATAGAAGTCATTGAAGAACCACCAAAAACAACCAACAATTCCAGCGCAAATAGTTGTCTCATGATGTCATGATGTATATTTTATTAATGGATAACAAATAAAATCCCATAACATATCCTTGCAAGCGAATAGAAGTCATTGAAGAACCACCAAAAACAACCAACAATTCCAGCGCAAATAGTTGTCTCATGATGTCATGATGTATTTTATTAATGGATAACATTATAGTATTGTATACTTTAACAATTATAATTCAGAATAGGAAGCTACAGACAAGAACGCGAGTTAACTGGTTTACGCTTTACAATGACAATGAGCGGTAAAGCCTTCTTCATTGATATCATTAAGCGCTCCCAAAAACAGTAATATTTCTTAAGGAAATTCTTCTACAGATACGCCAGGCGTTAGGTGCAATCGATGACCCAAATCGTGTTTCAGGATTTCACTCATGTAAATGAAGTCAGGAATTTGTTTCCACCATTACGTCCCATTCATTCAATTGTCCCATTTTTTGTGAGTGGACGCATTTTTGTAGTTCATCATGAAAAAAATCATCAGCATTTCGACATTCGCATTTGTTGTCAATGCAAGCCAAACCCTGCTCAAAATTGCATTCCTGACTGCTGATGGATGTCGCACTATTGCACGTTTCCCCATAATTAATTAAACAAACTCCGAGCATCGTCGATGAGTATCCTTCGATGCATTCACATGAGCCTTGTACGCACTCCATGTTGTCATTACAGGGTGGAATGTACGGTTGGACAGAATTTTGTGGTGGTTCCGTCAATAAGAATGGAGGAGCATCATTGTCATGTCCACTAATTTGTGCAGAAGACCAAGAACCACATCGACCACCAACAAGATTAACACACTTGAAATCATTGTATCTTGGAAGTTCAAAGTGAATAGGTTGTCGGAGAGAATTTGGACATGAGCATAAGGTCATGTTCCGAGAACTTCGGGGAACTCTGCGACACTGAAGCCCGGCATTGCAGGTATATTCAGAGTCACAGTGTTGAAGAACACGTTGATGACAACCCATATTGTCAGCTCTTGAATCTGAATGTATGCAAGCGCATCTCGTGATTCCGGTCTCGTCTGATATGCAGTCAACATTAGTATCCTGAATATAACTATGGAGCCCTGTCAGTGTCCCATGGCACGACGTTCTCTGCGTGCATTGATGCCCAATTGGATACTTGCAGGTGACATTGTTATCACTAGTTATCACGGTTCCATTCCAGCCGTCAATTATTCGACATTGGCAAGTCCCGTTGACGCATTCTTGTATATCTGAGCATTTCCGTTCTTGGTCACAATTTTCGCCAACCTTAAGAGTTTTGACACATCGTCCAGTGATGTCAGAATGATATCCGTCATTGCAAATACACATATGATTGCCATTGAGAATCTGGAATGTTGAAAACGACACGCAATATTCCGGTAGACTGGAATACGCTAGTGGCATACGATAATTGGCCTTTATTTGGCATTTTGTAAATAGTTCAGTCATAGGATCGTAAACTGTATAGTTTTTGTCACACACATATTCACATCTTCCGTTAATACAGTTCAATCCGTTCAAGCAACCTTGTTCATCATCACAACTTTCTCCATATTTGGATGGTTTAACGCACAGCCCACTTTTCGTGGCATAAGCACCCACAGTGCATAAACACGTATCATATGCGTAACTGTAATACTTATTACTAATCAGCCCACATTTACTTGATGGTGCATGATGGGAATCTGTTAATTTCACGTTTGCTTTAATTTCACAAGAATTTGTTACAGGATTAAAAACGCTGTAATTGTCGCAGAAACATTCCTTTCCTTCTCCCATAGAACACGCGCTACTTGTACTCTCTCTGTTCGATGAAGTGCAGTTGCAAAAGCACTCTTCACAGTTTGATGCATGAAATGATGCAAACAAGATGACAAACAAAATGAATTTTGGGCCGTAAAATTGAGCACAGAGACTCTCCATTTTTGATTTGGTACTTCAAAACCCTTCAAAACGACCTTTATACACACTTGACGCAAACGTGTTTACAAGTGAACAATATTCGCAAAACTGTTGCTGATATAGTCCTGGATGTTTACTCGACAGTAGAATTTATTAATTGGGTTAAATAATATATCGTGAAGGTCGACCAATTTGACATTATTTAATTTCTATGACTGGAAAGAACAGAATAACAGGAACAGTAATGCTTAATGCACATAAGGCACACTACAGCATCACAGCATTAGTCATAGAAGTAATAAATGTCATGCCTATCGTTTCAGTTTCAAAATTCTACGAATTGAGTCCAATGACTGCAAAAATGGAACTATTATTCTCTAATTCGATTCAATTTCAATTTCGTTTAATCAAACAGAGGTGATTTCTTTGTGTCGTCAGTTAAAAGCTCATTTTGGTGGTTTATCTCATTTATAAGTAATTTCTTCTTATTTACAGCTTTCTATTCATCCTGAAGACACGAATCTTGCAGTTTGTGGGCCCTAATTCTATATTGCAGTTGCAATGGTGCAAGGGATAGAATGATAGAATGTATTTCTTAGAACCTCAACTGTCTTTAATATCAATGTCAAGTAACATAAATAACTTAAAGTAACGTATGCATAAGGTCAATCATAACCTTGAAAATGTATGGAAGCTAATGTCGAATCTGTTGATGTCGACAGCGATTTACTCCGAATTTGCATTCTCTTCTCACTGCATTACAGTGGAATGAAAAATTACAAAGTGGATTCACTAAATCTTAGTTAATAATATTTGTCCTTGTTGTTGTTATCCTTGCAAATTACGTTTTAATTTTTATAGTATATAAGTATAAGTATCACTGTGATTCGTCATTCTTACTACAGTCACATACAAAAAGTCATGCGTATTAGAAAATGTGATATTTTACATTTTGAAAATTAGCTGAATTGTAGAAGGGAAAGTTTCAAAAAAAAACATCGTGATCATTCGTTCGTATGTCCATGTGCAGTCTAGGAGCGTATTTTCTTCGTCTCGTTATCGTCACATTTGAGAGAATTTTTAGTAACAGCAGAAGCTGGAGAGCAGGTTGTGCTAGTAGGATTCGAGGCAGACACCATTAATTTTAATGGGAAGTCTCTAACCATTCAGATTGACTGGACTGGAATAGCAACAGAAAGGAACATAATTCAACGAGACTCCCTGGAGCTCATTAAAATTCAAAGCATAATCGAGTCAACTTTCAACACTTTCTACTGTGAGCACAGCTTGTGACTCTCGTCAACTTGTGTCGGAAGCACGTAAGTAAACGCACAAGGTGAATCACAGTCTCACTTCGTAAGTTCACAACAAACGAATAATAAACCATTCTCCCATCTTTAATTCCTTTGTCGTGCACGCACCTTTAGTTTAGTCTAGGATTTTGGAATTATTTCGTCGTTCGTTTGCATCCAAAACTTTTACCTCATCCCTTTTACCTTCTTAGTCGTTCGTCAGCAGTCGATTCAAAATGAATGATACACGACGACGATGACTTATATTGTATATAACTCTAATTGACACATCATTAATTAAGGGAAAAAGGTTTTCTACGGTGTTGATATTGGCACGTAATAAGATTTAACGTTTCGGGGATGATGTACCATAATATGAATATGAAGGTTGGAATTGCAACCATCTTTGGGAATTGGGGGATTAAGGAGGAAATATGTAAACAAAAATGCCGTCCATGACCCACAACTACGAAAGAGTTAATAAGATGAGAGACTTGGAGTTTTATTGCAAGTCGAAAAAGGGAAGAGGTGAAGGTTTTGGAACTGAAATTGGAATTTGAAGAGGAGTCTAATGAAATCAAATTCCCTTTTGGTTCTTGGGTCTCTGCCTTGATGGCATAGAAAGATTAGCAGAGACAGGAGCATCGAGCATCTGAG
>JABASF010001651.1:0-20251 GCA_019776145.1 Harlomillsia oculata
CAAAGCTGTTTACCCGCTGCTGCTGTTTCCTTCTGCATTTCTTAATTTTTCCCATTTTATGAGGTGATGCACTGAAGATTTTGCCAGTCCTTACGAGTCGTGCCCTTATACCCTTAGGGTAGTAAAAAGATATGGTTCGTGCAAAAAGGGTACATTTTCGTCCATTTTTGTGACCCTGAGGAAGTGTGAGGAATTCTGAAGAAACCAGACAGGGGAAATTGGACGTTTGAACGAATTGACTGGCTTGCTTATGGCATTTTCAGCTGCATGTGTCGAAGAGTTATGGAGGCTTGTAAACTACCAATTGATAATGACATGTTAGGATTTAGGATACAAAAAAATGCACAACGATGCCATATGGAAATAATGTAGTTTTAGCAAAATTTAGGAGATAGGGTAGAAGAAAATAATGGAAGGATGCTGCATACAAGGGCATACAAGCACAAACATTACAGTCTTTTGACTGGACTTGGTCTCTCTTCGCATTGAATCCCAGTTCCACACTAATTATCACCCACCTTTTTGTTTTTGCAGATGATGAATGCCGGCCTTGCAGCGACGAAGAGATTCTTCAGCTCTACTGCTCGGCTGATGTCGGTGAGTCATTATGACTTTAGATTAAACATGCAAACTTTGTGAGTTGCGTTGTTGGTGTGTCGCCTGCTGGCACTTTTTGTTCAATTTCTCATAGTACGATTCCTTATCCATTCCGAGAGATTACTTTTTTGTTATTTCTCAGTATAAAGGGAATGAGAATTGCGCCAAAATGTTGTTACACGCTCACCGCCACACTTTTACAATTACAATTTTCAACATTGTTTTTTTCGTTTTGTTTAATTGCAGTTGCGCGTGGAGAAATTCTTTCAGTCAAATCCAGTCAAGTGAGAAAGAATTGGGACAATGTGTTCGTCAAATCCGACTTGGTGATTCATCAAAATCATCAAGTTTTTCAACCATTGAAACCAGGGAGTAAAAACTTGCAAAAGTTTTTGGGGCAAGAAGCGTCACTTTTTGACGAGGGCTCTCCCAAAAAAGCCATGAATAGCAAAGGAGTGAGCAAATCTTTCGTCGGCATTGTCCAACATCCTACCAAATGTGCTGCTCAAACTGGACCTGGAGAATTCTTGTGGCTTATCAATTTGAGCTTTGCTCGACCCAAAGTTGGTTGTGTGATCTACTGGGACAAATGGACAGTGTTGGCCAAAGCCGCCACGGAAAATGACTTAGCTGGCTGTCCATTCGTTTATTAACTTGAAGTAATTCATATGCTATAGTGTCATTTTACTATGAAGGACGTATCTTCACTTTTAGCTCTTCTTCAGCGACGACTACTCCGAATTTAAACGATTTGTGCAACGGTGCATTTTAATGTTTTTATAGTAAAAGTTGCAATGCATTTTAGTCATTTTTTGTACTTAGCGATGAAAGTTTTTTTTATACGAATGCTTATGTGAACTTTGACAAAATTAACATGAGCTTTTTTAACAATAATTATTTAACAGTTTTTGCTAAGTTAATTAGATTCTGTTAACATCCAGTTTTGTTATAGTGTAATATTAGGTATAGTTTTGGATTCGAAAAATGTCCAATTTACTACAACATGTGTCATTATTATGTGTGACGTGAATGTTCTGAAACATGTTCCAGATTATTAATTCTGTACCATTAGGATATATGCATTAGCCTATGTCTATGTCACTTATAGCGTGGGAGATCTCAGAATGAATCCCTTTTGCTTTTCCCCATTACGGAAAAAAACTGAATGGAATGTATTTCGGTCGCAGGCGTGTGAAATGAAGTGCCAACAAAATAATTTACAGAAAGTGGTTTGAATAAAAAAAAAGTGTATTTGTTTCTTTTAAATTAAGTGGTAATAACCTTCAGTCTTTAATTTCATTGAACAGGCGACAGAGTTTTAGAGAGAGCATACATTTGCGCGCTAGCGCAGTGCAAAACATTTTCGAAAAACTGCAATTAGATTTCCGATTTTCAAAATAAACCATATGCATATATCATTATCATATCATATGAACGACCAAATGTTGTTGAAACGCGTTGTTCTCTAGTTTTTATTTGTTGACGTCTGTACATCAGGAGAAAGACTAACATGAAAAAATTACATCTATGGAGCTAGGGCAAAGCAAAATAGCGATAAGCGTGAGACTGCGGTTGCAAAAATGTTCTCATCCGAGGATTTAATGTAAATTCGGGACCGGACGCATGATTCATTTCTTATGACTGAAACCACATGGCTCAATCTCTCTCTCTTCCAGACGAGGGAACACAATGTGTCAAAGTGGTTCTTAATACTTTTTTTCTCACCCTTTTCTTTACTGGAACCGCATGTGAATAAAAAGACGTTACAACCGCAACTGATAGCTTTATTAAATAACGTAGTAATAAATGAAGTGCGTAAATTATGCGTTCCAAGAAATGAAAAATGGTTGATTACAGAGTTTATTTTAATTCCCACCACAACGGAAAGTTTAATCTTGCAAACCTCAATCACATGCAAACAAATAACTTTTTTACATCGTTGAATGACATGACTTTGAATTATTTATTTAGCTTGTAATTTCTTTATTGATGTACTGCAAGCTTCAAAGTTGGAAGTTGAACAAGCAGCTCCCGTTTTATTTATTAATGATGGAAGCACATCCGACCACAACAATCCATTTTGGTTTTGGCACCACATAAACATCAAGTCAAGACGCTCTTTCCTCCTGTCATGTCAAAGTTAATAAAGCGTATATTGTTTCTTGTGAAGAATCGCTTCTCCTTACAGAATGAACTGGAATGAACCCACGGAAGCTGGAAAAACCACGAACCCAAGCTTTGGCAGCAACGTTTTATAGTTTACATAACGATATTTGCTCTCAGTCAGCAAAGACTGCTAATAAAAAATCCTAAATTGCTCTGATGCCATGTAATAATTACAAAATCCAACATCACATCTGAGATTTCAGACTGAGGAGAGACCAAATAAGTCTCTGTTTAGTTATAACAACACTTGAGAGATAGATGCATTCGCATTAAGTTTCATTCTGTGTACACAAAAGTCTTCATGATTCATTCTCATTCGTTTTTCTGTGTATTGTTTCTGATATTTCGACATGACGAAGGCGTTGGCGTTCTATCACTGAACAAGTGCTAAATGTTCTGTCATGCACATTCCATTAATGCAATTGCAATCGGTCAATGTGTGCACTATATAAATAAATTCATGATTTTTGTAGACTCCTTTTTTTGCACTAGTTACAATCAATAAAAGATTTTTAAACGGGCAATGGCCTCATTAAACACAAAACTGTCGTTAAAATTATCTCCAACATTATTACGTATAGTAATTTTGAAAGTCTTATCTTATCGTCAAGGCGTAGAGCAACAAACTCCTTTTTTCGAACTCTTCGTGGCTGCGACGCGACTGTACGATTAAAATCTAAGTTTTGAATGATGAATGCCCAATTCACAACCGACATTAAGCATTGACTGCTATTATCAAATGCTCTAATAATGTAATAATGCTTTTCTGATTCGTAGGAACGTCTTTTGGTCAACTTGAATAGGCAACTGGCAGTCCAAAAGGTTCTTATGTAAAGATTCATCCGAAACGTTCCATCCAACTGTCGATTTTTCCTATTGCCATTGACTTTGACTGTGAACGAAGATTACATTGTGTACGTAGTTTTTTTTGAGATTGAGAAACTCCACAGAAGAAACAAACAATGCCTTCCCGTGTCCCGAAGCCGTCGTTCCACACGCGCATGAAAAAGCAAGGTTTACACACTGAGTTCCACCATGCTCAACCGTGTAATTCCACTTGTTGCTACTTTTTACGCTTCCACTTGTTCTGATAAGAGATCACCATCAGAAGCTTTGCTTTGTGCCTTTGCTACAATAAAAAAAGCGTCTCCTTGTTCTCTACTGTAAATAAAGGTGCAGACTCTCCTTTTGAGACACACTTGTACTGTAATTCCAATTCGACTCGGCTCACTCACTCATGTCATGGACGCCATGTCCATTTTCTAAAATACAAATATCATGTTGAACGCGTTGAGTGGAATAATGCGTAATTTAAATCGTAATACATAATTGGTACATGTAATCAAGAGTTTGTTTCAGCAGAATGAATGCAGTTAGCAGGGAGTCAGCCTGCGCAAATCGCTCGAGTTTTGCAACATGTCATGTTTGCGTCGAAAATGACAACCGGCGACCCACCGCTTGCAAAATCCCGAGGCGACTACATTTTAACAGGGAAGCATTTTCATTTGAAATCCGATACCACATGCGAAATGTGTGTGTGTGATCGTACAATCCTTTTGGAATCTCATCTCTTCTCTGTCTCAAGCTTTAATTACCTTAAGGTTTGGATCTTGGATTATGTAATTTCACTTTATGAACTGTGAGTTGTGTGGACATGGGTTGGACACAGTACAAAGAGATACATAACAAGGAGACAAGGGGAAGAGAAAGAAGTCAAAGTCATCCTATAATCCCAAGTGAGGCACAAGTGGAAGAGTTATTGCATCTCTCGACTTGTCTCAACTTTGCGTTGAGGACCATGGGACACACGGATGGATCCGGAGAGTATATAGTCATCAGGGCGTGGACCTAAGACTTCGGAAGATGCTGAAGCCAGCGGCCGTACAACAATCATTTTCAGGCTGTCAATCAAATTCCCTTCTTTCAAGAGGGCGAGCCATCCCCATGAGAGTTAGCCATAAGAATTTTATATATAAGCGCTACTCAATGCATTACAAGAGATTCGAGACAAGACGACGGTGGTGTGAAGACTCGAGACAAAAAAAATTTGGAAGAGTAAGAGTGCCGAGACAGAAAATAGAAATGATTGATACTCTGCCCCCACCCGAGAATTTTCCTTTTTTGCCCCCACGTAACGTTCACATCAATAATCGTTGAGATCTTTCGCTTATTTTTAGCCGGGAGGGATGAGGTAAGAAAGACCAAGGAGCTCAGTCACCGTGTCTTCAAGACTTGAGGTGACTTCACTTCCCAAAAAGACCCTTCAGGGCGTCTCTTTCAATAAAGACTCAGCAACAAGTATCAAACGAAGAACAAGTGCCTCTCCAAATCATCCAAAGCAAATGTAATGCTAATGGAATTTATTAAATGCTGTTGTCTGATTCGATTTTAGCATCAATAACGAGCTACTATAAAACCATTAATCATTGAATTCAAATTTTAATTTTGTTTTTTGAAAAATCGTACACGTTTTGAAACAATAACAATGTCTTTAAAAAATGATTCGGTAATACATAATACTTATTATCCTTTGTAGTTTCATAAAAGTTCTCGTTTAGCCATTGCGTGATTCATCCTTTAATCATCCTTAATAAAATACAGGCCGCGGAATGTTTGCGGGTAGTTGTTATGATCTGAATTTAGGATTTTGATTATTGGTTTTTTTGTTTACGTGCCGAGTTAAAATCAGATTTTTTAAAAGATATGATATACTTATTAGGATTTCCTTTAAGGGATTGAGTACTCTTTAAAATAATTACGGAAATCAACTGATTGCGTGTGGAGTGTGTGGTGCGCCTACTTTTGCTCGTCTTTTTGAAGCTATGCTCATTTGAGAAGTACAATTGGTTTGAATTCAAACGAGCTTGATCACACATTCACGCCCTTTTGAAGAGCGCCCAGGTGTGGTGAACCTAATCAACGGGAAAAGTGGAGAGTCATTTCATTTCATTTAGAAAATAGGTTCACAGCACCAAACACCAAACGTAGTCAAGAGGTTTTTTTATTTTGAAAAGTGCATCTCGTCAAAAAGGGTCTTATACAGGAAAATCTTAACCGAAAAGAAATCCAAATGTGTAGAGGTCACAGAACAATGGAATCTGACACGCTGTTTAATCGCTTCGAGTGATGAGATGCCTGCCGACCTGATGATGGTGATTTGAGGAATGATTGCGCTTAGGATCTTTTTCGGGATAGTTTTAGTTCTCCAGCCTCAGAACTTGCGTTGAAGCTGACCAAACTAGGACATTACATGCTCAGTACCTGGAGACTTTACTAATGTGTCTAAAATTTCAAGTGAGACTAATGGTCCAGAGGTTATGATCTTCTCCAGAGAGTCCGTCTCTTCTCCTTTTTACTCCAGGAGGTTTCTATTGTGAATCCTGAGTTCCCAACACTGTGGATGCCTGGCATTTTGTTGTGGATTGTAAAACTTTCATAACTCTGCTCATGTTTACCCTTCAGGTTTGGGTGGGCTTTTACCAACAGATGAGCATTTTTTCTTCACCTTATACTTATTATCGACCCAAGTCAAAGCATAACAGATACCACACAGCGAAACCCCTAAATCGAAACCGACGGACGAGACAACCCGGTGGGATGACACTCTGAGGGTTTCTCAGTTTCTCTCCCGGATCCCACACGTTCGTCTCACAGCTAATATTTCATGGAAAGACATTAGAATCGCTTTTCACTTCCCTTTAAGTGCTTTGTCTTGTGTCACTCTTGGGAACTTCAAATTATATACCCATTTAGTTTGTTTACGAGTTTACAACCCAATCCTTCAATACCAAATGAAAAACTGCGAGTAAGCAATCAAAGGATTTTCCATTACGCAATAAATCTCCTAAAGTGTTTTCTCTGTTAGACATCGCGTACAAGTTGAACTTGACAAATCCAGTCGGGGTTTGTAATTCCTTTCGTTCTTGCTTCTTCCTAAAGCTTAATTTTTTGCATACAAAGCAGCCAAAGCGTCAGTTTAAAAGAGCAGAACGAACAGAGAAAAAAAATTCCCGTCGATCCATCCATGCCAATTTGCATCGGCCGTTTCGCATTGAGAGATTTATGTCGAGTGCAAATGCACTTTGCAATGTCGCCGTGTGGTGACTTTGTAATTAATGATGACACTTGTCCATAGTCACAAGAAAACGAGTCTTCAGCTATGCAAACGCACATGCAACACATCAATGTTGCCTTAAGGCTTTGATCCCTCATATCCCGAACTCTGCTTATGTGCTTACGGTTTCCAAAAGCCGGAATCATCCTCATCTCATGATTATCTTGGTCCATCACATGGGATTCATTGTATGCAGTGTATTCCTATCCTATATTCACTGTCGCTTGTCTCTTCACATCAAAAAAATTCCCTCTGGGTTTTTGCGAGTGACCAAAAATCGTAAATTGAACAAGAAGAAGAGCAAAAAGACTGCACAAAACTTCCAGGTGTGTTAGCATATAGTGTCGAAGAACTCTGTGTCGGCCTATTCTTACGCCACAATTACGAACAGTCGGGAAGATTGTCAGGTCACGACGCATGAAAGAAGCTTGCCACTCTATTTATTGCGGGATGATGAACCTTATTAACCAGCTTTGTTATGCTCATCTTCCCTTCGATCGCGAGAGATGCAAATTCGTTTGCCAACCAATGAGGATTCCATTCCTCGTGCTTTTAGTACGTAGAGCAAGTTGCTAGTTGCAGCATATATTATTTGAACTGGTCACATCTTCCAAGTCGTGTCGTGCAGCATGGATTCGTCTTTAGAGGTTTCGTTGTCCGTTTGCTCATTGTGCTTTTGTCTTACAGCTACTTCAGCTTACGACATTACTTACGACGTTTACTCACGGAAGATACGCGAATGCCACTAAAAAGACTTCATGGTCGACTGTCCAATGTGCCAAGTTGCCAACGTGTCAAGAAGCTCTTGTTCAAGCCACTCTTTACATAATAAAGAATTTTTTAAATACTGCTCACTGACATTCTTATTCAATCATTCATGAAAAACCCATTTAGAAAAGTACTTGAAAAAATAAAGGGTTCAAAATGAAATTCAAAATCACAACATGAACAATTCTCCAAAGTTATAAAATGAACTTTTCCGAGTGTCTCATCGAGCCACGTGAGTGAGTTAAGATCCCAATTTCTTAAATTCCGTTTCGACGACTAGGCCTTTAACCTGCTGAGGATCAAAATGATGTTTGAGCACTTTGGTAGGCCACAAACTGAGGTTCTTCAAAGTGACACGAAAGATTCCAGCTGGCGAAAAACACATCTTGTGATTTATTCTCTGATCCTATCGGACTTGGAACATGCAAAGGGAACGGGTAGGACGTCGGTTGAAGGCATTTATTTTCTCCAAGTCCTTCGTGTGACTCTCGTAAACTTTGTAAGAACTGTTCCTCTTTAACCACACGAAGGAGGCAAAGTAAGCATTTTAGATTGTCAAGTGTAAAATAGCCTGGTCATGAGCTGAACCCGACATCCCTTAGACTTTCCAAGGCAATATAAAAATGCACTGCTTGAAAACATGTGCTTTACGAACGACATTCTTCAGCTTCCAATCTCATCGGGAAGTTTTAACGGAAAAGGATTCCCCATTGTCCACGCTCGTGAAAAAATTCACTCTTCGCTCTGTTTTGCTGTAAAACTTTGCATCTTGAACTAATGTGCTGTCTTTCACAGTGGCATGCATCTGATTCAAAAATTCCTCTTTATCAAAATCCCTTATTGTGCCCAGTCTTCCGGACATTTGAATGCTTAAAGTACATCCTTGTGTGTGATGTAAGACTAATGTTCCTATTCATATGCCGATAAACGACCGGAATTTTAAGTAGAGGCATTACAGGCCATCGCCGTCTACACATCGTGTGACCATCATTGGACATCACAAGCCAATTTTTGACCTTTTCCCTATAACCAACGGCTTTTCCAGCTTGTGTAAAATATTATACTTTAATCAACACGAAAGTCCCACACGACCGATTGCGTTTTTGCATATATAATTCCATTCGCCACGTGATCAATGGAATTGGCTTTTAGGAATTCCTACGATAACGCACTTTTGATGATCATGAATGTTAGCTATAAGCATACACAAGCTGGAACGTGGAAAAGTAACAATCGGATGCACAAGTGGTCATGTCTCATGTTGTACGAACCTCCGAAAGTCATGATTACAGGTTGAGAAACGTCGAAAGTTGAGTATAAATGGACAATAGGGAAGAAGATTTTCAGTGGCCCATCCTCTCTCATTGTTTCACAGGAGATGTGAAGACTCAGCAGTCTGTCCTTTCCAAGGGCGCAAAAGAGTGCCTGTATAAGTTGACTCCTCAAAAATGTTCATGAGAAGTAACAACCAAACGCTACATGAACGGTAGCTCACTCTTCGGAATAATAATGATGATATGCGTAATGGGTCTGGCACACACGGGCATAATAATTTCTAATCCCACCTTGTTCTTGAGGAGGAAGATGTAAAAGCTGTAGCTGTTGCTGTTGCAATAGCAAAACCCCTTGAATCTTCTCTTCTTTCTCCATCCAAGAAGAGTTTTTGCGTTTGTCTCAGCGCTTCTTTACATTATTATGATAATCGCGAAAGCAAACGAGCGAGTGCGTCTCAGAAAAAGCCTGTTGGCTCATATTGGGAGAACAAGCGTTTGCCTGGCTTCTGCATTTGCACAGAACGGGAAATTTGTACAAGAAAAGGATTCAGAGAAGTGTTCAAGACATGTGTACATGCAAAAACCAAAAACGCTTCATGACTTTACGAACTACGAAAAGTGTGCAGTTGTGTTTTTCAAACTGGAAAAACCACATTTTGCCCCAAAATATTTTACATGGAACCACCATCAAGAGAAATACTGGTTTTGGGGATGTCGCCTTTGCCCACTCTTCAAAAAGCTATATACAAGACCGAATGATGGACTTTTTCTTCTCTCTCACGAACATTTTTGCATTATTGGACTTTTAAGAATCAAAAACCCGGTGCTTCACTGTCGTTATTTATGTTAAAGTCGACAACGACAGAGACTCTGCCCTTTCGCCTTGAAAAATGCTTTTGGCGAAGACTTGCGAATTTTTTCCCATGTAACAGCATTTGCTTTTCTTCACGTTGTCCCGTCGGTGGCTTGATTAATTTGCAATTATGTTGTCAGAAGGTAGAGTTATAGGCGGAGAAAAATGCATGAATTAAGCTACAGTTGCTTCACTTCAGATTTCAAGGTATAACTGCTTAATTCCATTCCCTCAAAACCTTTTAGCATTGTAATTCTTTGTAAAAACCAATACTATATAATTATTATTAAATATGCCGTCAACTCAAGTCAAACGAGGTTCGAGACGGTTTGTAAAGGTCAAAAAATGCCAATGCGAACACGGCCAAACAAACAAACAAAACGTATATACATCAATTATTGATGTTATTCCAAATTCATTATCCTAATTGCTTCAACAGTGTAAATAGTCCAAGTAATGTTTTCCCATTGTCAATTTCGCCATTCGCTTCACCCCGACTAAACATGACGCTTTTACTGAAATCAGAATTGTTTCTAAAAATTCAGGATGATCCTAGTTTTTCAATTAGCAATTCTCAAATCAGCTTCAAATTAGGGTTGAGGTCATTGTACAAGTATTTGCGAATTTTAGGCTGTTCTTACGTAGACGTTTCAACAGTTGGAGCTAATAGATTCTACAACGCTAACTTGCTAAGCTGGTGGTTTCTCTGGGTTCTCTGCGTTCAAGGTTTGCGGGTGATACTTGTGATTACATCAATATCCTCAAGCGTGACAGAATTACAAAATGTCAAGTCCAGCAGTGAAAACCCGATGTAAGTTATAATTTAAAAAAAAGATTAGAAATCGAAGAGTCCCGATGAATGTTCAATTTTGAATGACCTTCGGTGGTTTCTAGAACCAGAAATTCGGATTGGATCGCAACGGTCGTTGTGCTATCACAAATCTTTGGGGTTTGGTCTGCAGCATATGCCATCCTCATTGGAAGAAAAGAAAGTCATTTCCTCAACGCTTGGGACAACGTTCAGCTGAGTATAGAAAATGCTTTCTCCTCTCCAGACTTCGGTTCTGTCTTCGCAACTATTAGAAAAGGAACTGGAGTCTTGTCAACTAAAGAACAAATCGGGATCTGCGCATTAACCATAATTCCGATGTTTACAGTTGTAATAACGGCTGGGTCCGTGTCCTTAGTTTCCGACGTGACCTACATGCTTCCATCATTTGCCATGTTTCTAACGTGCTTTCTTTGCTTAATGGAATCAGCGGATTTCTCTCATGATTTGCTTCATTTAAGGTTCATGAAAAAGTGTTACACGTGTGTATCGTCTGGGATATTAGCTTTTGAAAATCAAAAACATTTGAAGATGGAAAGTGCGGAAATTCGAAAATGGCGTCTTGCCATACATTCATTGAGGAAACAGGTCGACAATTTTGGTAGCCTCATTGCCCCGAAATGGATTGTTATCATTTTTCAAGCAATCATCAACTGCAGTTTTTCCCTTCGTCTGGTCATCACTTGTTTTTTATCGGGAACAATAAATCCGGACAATTCTCTTTTTGTTGCTTGTAGTCTTCTCAATGTTATAAATATTTCTTACAAAATTGGCCTCCTTTTGTACTTTTTACAGAAAATATACGACCAGGTAAAATTCTATGAATTCTAACTGTATAATGAGATTTGTTTTTTAAAAAAACTTTCAAAAAGCTCTTGATCATTCTTAGGAAGAGATAATTATAAACGCTGCCAGGATGATTGATACTGACTGTTTTGCCATTGGCGCTGTTATGGAAGTGAGATAAATTACATTTTCACAAAAATTGTTGTCTATTATGTTCACATAAAGTTATTCTTGTCAATGCAGCTTCACCAACTAACATCCCTTTTAAATTCAAAACCAATCCGAGTTAGATGTTACGATATTGTGACCATGGATCGGAAGCTCATTCTTGGGGTAGCCTTTAATTAGTTCCGTAATCAAATATAAGAACAAATTGATTGAACCATATTGTAATGTTAGGTCTTAAGTGCCGTACTCAGCTACCTAATCATCCTGCTACAGTTCAAAAGTATGGATTCGTCCAATTAATCAAAAATGAAGGAAAATAACCCCGACAAGCAAAAAGAAGAGGAGAAAACGAGAAAAGTAAACAAAGACGCGTGGTGCTTGTAACAAAACCTAAAATGCTGTCCCTTGCCTCGTTGTGGCCACTCGCGTTTAGTCTTGTCTTGTCCGTGTGTGTCACATCGCTACGACAAGTGTGATGTTATCAACTCGTCATTTTACGAGCAGACAAGTCCAAATCCTGCAGATTTTCTCGTTTTTTGTGATTTTGAACAAGTTTTAACCAGCGGAATCAAACACTGTTGTCAAACTACTCACCAGAAGACACTATAAACTAAGCGTATAATCAGGTCGTTGATGGGTGAAGATACGAATCTACGACCAAAGCGAGCTCCGAGAACCGCAAAAAATGTTCAGCATCTTTAGCTGTCTGAAATCTCATTACATCAAAATGCAGTTTTTTATGCACAAAGTTAACATGCTATTCACCGCACTTTTCCACGGCTATGGTTCAAGCATACGTCAAAAACAGGTCCAAATATAGCTATAGAACTTGTGCATTATAAAAGCAGTGGATTGGGATCGAATTATTCATGCAATAAAGTAAATTTTCCTTTCCCACCTTTATTTGTATTCAAGGAGGAGCAAGCAATTTGCATCACCTTGAAATCCGAGACAAGTAAAGCCGACAGATGAGAAAACTACCCAACTTAAAATGCAAAGTGCACCATTGTTTTGAAACGAGATCACCTTGCGGAAAAAAATTTTTTTGCATTACACTTTGTCATGTTTGCATTCGCTTTACAAACTTAACGTCAGAATTAAAATGCCAGCAGTGGAAACTAGCAATTGGAAACTGAAACGGGTTACTTATAGTTGTGTAAAATCCAATGTATACAGAGTTTACAGAGTTGAAAAGTACATATAAACGCACGGTTGCTTTACAACTTACAAATCGTTGGGTTTGAGATTTCAGGAGATTTCAAAATGGTATTTTTTATCCAAAAGTATTTTTGACAGATGGGCGGAAAATTAAAATGGAATGCGAATTTGAAAAGGAATACACAAAATTTTGCTCTTGCTCGCTCATCTGAAAAATCCGACTGAATGGACAATCCGGATTGTACAATTTTTTGTACACCACGTACAAATACAATGGGGAATTGAGGGATTGTTCTGATGGAAAGTACAATGACATTGTCTAGTGATCCTTGATACAATATTGCACAAGAAATGGGATGTTGAACAGATATCTCATGTTCACGGACATATCAAACAACTTGCATTCGAAAAATAAGAATAGGGATTGTTAAAGGATCAAATAAATGCAGACTTTCCTCATTATATGTATTGCATAACAAATGGAATGAACGCCGAATACCTGAGAGTACCCTTTGGAACTGCAACGACTGCAAGTTCTTCTGTCTTGGCACTTACGCTAAGTCGACAATGCAATGCGCATACGATGGACCGAGCAAAAGTATTGAAATCGTTGAAGAGGAACAGAACATCATACATCATCAATAATGCTATGTTAGACATTGTGTTTGGAAAGACCATTGTGTCCATTCCTTGATTCTTCTGCAAGACGTCCTTGAGAACTTGACGCCGTTCAATGCTCGCCGTCTTCGCCGTCTCCCGCAAGTTCTTCAGAAACACTTTCCAACTAGTCCTCGTTGTTCAACAAGCAAAAATCATTTTTTAGAAAAAAATGTTGCTACATCTTCCAAATTGTTTGCCGGCACCTTGAAAAGCTCAAAACAAGAAAGTAAAGTTGGTACAATTCGTAGGTTACAATGTGCAGCGACCGAAACCCACACGGCGGGTCAAACACGGTGCAGCAATCAAGCGTGGCTGCGCATGCAAATCCACGAAGCACGAGTCAAAGTATCCTAATAATGAGTAATATTGAACAACCGCATGACTCGAAAAGGCATTTAGGGACTTTGGCTCTGTGCAGACTTTGAACTAATTAGCATTTCTCATGAGCCCACGCCTCGAATTTTCCGTCTAGTTGATTTTCACTAGCTGACTGACGAAGAGACAAGATGCATTGAGGCAAGCACAAACTGCATTCATGTAAGAAGCTTTGCATTTTGGAAGGTGAGGAGAGATGAGTGATGACGAGACGATGAAGGAGAAAAAAGGAATGTTTTTAATGATTCTCTCAAAAAGCATGCCTGGAACACGAGGAAAGGTGCATCAGCTTGTGTGATGTGATGATGATGCGATGATGTGCACGGACTCTCTTTCGGATCCACTTATTAGTCCTCTGGACCGTGAGGTGAAATAAAGGGATTAGACTAATACCAAAAGCCGAATAGGAATTATTACGACCTGAATTAGCGTGTAAGTTGAACTTGTTATAATACTTGGTTGAAGCGTATCATTCTGATTTTCCTTCTCGTAAACAAAATATTGACGCATTAGTCAAATTATAATGAAGGCTTCGTTTGGTCAGTATATTGAAAACGTGAGTTTGGAAAAGCTGCATAAGAGCCCTTAATGGGTTTTTGGTCTACGGTTTATACGATGTGGACGTGGCCCGCTAACAGATGTAATGAGGACACGTGCGTGCATTTCCTTCACCCTGACCAAATCCATTGTTCCCTGCTCGCGATGCCTATTACAAATAATTAAGAAATGATAAACTGATCTGTGAAGGCGGGCCTGCATCATTTTCGATGCTCAGAAGAGATAATGAAGTCATATGCAAATCCTCCGTATAAATTTTCAGTTCAACAATAGTCAATGGGACGGAGGACGGAGTGACGGAGTGGAAAAACAAATCATCATCATCGTCGCCCTGTTGAAAACATTTCTTGGGGGTTTTGAACACAAAATGCCTTTGAAATGTAAACTTGAGTCTCGTGCAAGCTCGTGAGCTATGACAAAATCAAAACGTTCTGTGTTCTTTCAGGTTTCTAGAGACCAATTTGGCAAAAGTTCTCAATCGGCAATCGGAGATCTCAAGTAACCCCAAAACGCACTTGATTATCTAATGATTNGTAACCCCAAAACGCACTTGATTATCTAATGATTTCTTTGAGTAGGACGACGTATTCATGGTTTTTGTCTTTGCTCCTTCTTCGGAGAAGACAGAAATGTTGGTAAAAACATAAAAGGCATAGTCAGCCACGAGGATGTCAAATTCCAAAACAAGTCATGAACGCAGTTCATAAATCTCACAAAGAAAAACAACATTATGTTAATTTAACAAAAATTGTCCGGAATAATATATAAATTGTTTTTTCCCTTTTTCAATCTTCAGCCAAAAATGTTAAATCCTGTCCTTTTTCCTGAAGGAAAACGGAAAAAGTTGTTAGCTGCCGAGTTTGTTTCACGAAAACATGAGATTGGTCGTCCCTGTTGTCTCAAATATTGTTCCAAACTGCGGGAAAAGGCTTAAAAACGCGGTTGAATACATTTACAAATGTTGAAATGAAAGAACCGGGCGCAGGTTATTTTCCCATTTCATTGGCAAGTCACGACATGAGGAGTGCCAGAATAGATCGGTCGTGAGGAGAACCTCCTTCCCTTGATCTACCGAATCTAAGTACAAGATCTATTGACCCATCAGTTTGGGATGCTCAACTCATCCGTCAATCTTGACTTTCTGAGCGAAGGATAAGCCACTGCAATGCCAACGTCAGCTTTGGAAATCCATTGTGTCATTTCATTCCTCTATCAATCTTAAAGTACTGAAGACTCGGAGAACTTACCATTACATTGTTCATAAAACCATATGAATGTTAATAAGTACTCCGTGCAACAGGTTACTTACATATGGGGAACTACCGTTCCATAATCCCTATAGCATCCTCTCAAATCATCTAATGAACTCGTCCTTTCAAATTCAAGGCGGGTTTAAAGGATGCGGATGATGAGAAACTTTTTGGACGACACAACAGGCGACGAGTCTACCTTCTGTTATTGATACTGTCTCTTTCCTTGTCTTCGAGAGTAATAATTCTACCTGATAGACCGCATAAGATTCCTGCTGAGACTTGTGGCATTCCGTAAGAAAAAAAGTTCCCGTCTTTGAACAAACATAATGAAACTAGACTCACTGCCTGCATTGAACGTTAGAGCCAATATTGAATATTACTGATCCATTTGGCTTCACGTTGTGAAGGAAGAGGTTCTCAATTTATTTTATCAGACTCGGTCGGTCGGTCCCATGTGCACCCAAATCGTTCCGTTTTGCATATCAGAGAAAATAGATGGATTGAGAAACATTTCCGACCGTCCACGTCCTGTGCAGTCCACACAGATCTCATGAACATCAGTTTTCTAAATGATCATGTCTTGTTGTGTCTTCTGTCAATTAGGACACGTGAGTTTAGTTCAGCCCACCTTGAGGTGAGTCAAGACTTTGAATCGTGGAATCATGAGATTCAAAGAGCAAAAAAGTGCCTGCTTCTTGTATGCGATCTCTGGGCGTGCATCTGATAAAGAATAGAAAATGCGTCAATAGCATACGACAAACGACGAGTACGATCTGATTTTGCTCTGCATTGTGAAAGTTCGTTTTGCATTTCATGATTGAAAGTCTAAACAACAGATTATTAATGGCAGCGTTACAGTTTAGTTATGTCTGTGTGGTCTTCGGTTTCAGACGAATGTGTCGAATGTCAAAAGACTGTCTTTATGATTTCCATTGTGTCATCTTTAGGGACTGTTAATCTTGAGTCGTTTGAAAAGTTTTTGTTTATGAGACGCGGGCGTCGATGTGACAAAAGAACAAGTAAACAGAAACAGAACTTGATAAAAATTAATGTTTCAGAAAAATCCTCCGCAAAACAAAACATTCATATTTTGTCGTACACATAATATTCACACATTCCTGGATTTATGTTTGTTTGTGTTTGTCTGTCACACAAATCAGCATCAAATCATCGCTTTCATTTTGAACCAAACTCAAGGCAACATGAATGAAGAGCAATAAACAAAGATGAGATTCTTGAAAAAATCAAAACTCTTAGGGCAAACCGTGTTATCCTTCACAGCGGTGATTGACCATTTCAATTTGATCTTCTTATATAACGTTCAAAATGCAATTTTGCTCTATGAAATAATGCGAAACTAAAATGATAATGATGGGATTCAGTATTTAATAGTAGTGAACCAGGGACTTTGGGAAAGATTGCATTATAATGTTATTGGATGGATGAGACAGTTACACGGTAGCCGTCAGACCGACACGACACGACTTGTTGAGCACATTGAGCAGTATTATCAACATTCGACGTGACTCTTATCTCAGAAAAGGAGAAAGAAAGTGGGAAATCTTCCACGCCCATCATCCCTGTATTATAACTTTAGTAGCAATTTCCCCAAAATTCTTAATTCACAATCAAGCGTTATTATCAAAAAACGAATTACGATACGAGGCTTGTAATTCAACAGGATGATGAGGACGTGCTGATGTGATGATGACAGAATTACAACCACAACATTAATCTATTGTACAAGCTGATCAGAAATTTTGCATTCAAGAATTGATACATGGTTTATGGAAATTCGTATACTGCAAAAACAATATCGTAAAGGTAATAGTAATAAGTAATAATGAAACGATAGCGATTTTCTTTGCATATTGTAATTTTGTGACCGGCATCTCGTTAACCCGCTCGTTAACTGGGAAGCAAAGTTACCCGGGTATGCAATTTTTAGCTTTATAGTGATCTGGGGCTGTGTATGTGTAGTGTATCATATAGAAGAGGATGGATCTGGGTCATCTGAGAAAATCACGTTACCCTTATGGCCTTGATCGGCCACAAGTTGCAGTCGGCTAATTTTAGTCAGAATGACGTCGCAAGAGCCAATGCAAACAAACCAGCAGCAAAATGTTAAACTGGGTAACTGGCTTATATATTTGCAATAGGTCATTCGTGTCTCACTTGTGATTTGAACCGTACATTTTACCAGCCTTGTAAAGTATAGTCTTTCTTTCATATGTCAATATTTGAATTCCTCATTGAAACTGATTCTAGATTTTTCTTTACTAAGTTTCAGCCATCTCAATGCTGAAGTTGTTCAGTGCATTTAATGTACTGCATTTAAGACAAACCTTCGACTACAATAGAAATGATACTAAACAGTGTTTTCGGGTGTGCTGTGGTTTTCTGCCTCATTTCAGTGTCACAACAAGCAGGTGTGGTGTTGAATTTTATCATCACCAAATCCCATAAGATTTTGATTTTGTTTGGAAATTAAGGTTTTTGGAATTCTATAAAGGTTTCCAAATTGAAAATTGAAATATGACATTGAATTAAGGGGTTACCTTTACGAAGGATGAGATTGATGATTTTGTCAACGCGGCGGCGGGTCCGAAACCTATACAGAGATCCTGTGGTCCTGGAATGTTTAAACTTTATTGCAATCTAGATTTGAACCTTACCGTATCCAGGTTAGTGTAACGCCCAGTATTCATTTTCATTTTCCACATTATTTTGTTTCAATTTTTACACAAGCAGCAGAGGTGAGCATAAGCAAGTTAAGCATTAAGCATGAATATGCATATTTACGATGTTGAATGGAGATGAACAAAGTGAAAATGAGTGAATAGTAATGAGAATTTGGGAACAGTGAGTGCAGGTATGAAGATAGCACAATTGATATTCACGTCAACTACCACTGTGTCACTGTCGGTCACTGTGTCCCCTAAAAATAAAATTCTCTTTGACGGGGTAACATGAGAAACTTTCATGCTACGTTGTGAGTAGTGACTAATAATTTATAAAGAAAGTTCGTTAAGGAGAAAGTCTTGTTTGAATGAGCAAACAGTGAAAATATTCCAGGATGTAAATTCTCAAATTCTAGGTCCAACAACAACGGGAGTATAGAGCATGGGTCCACAGACCTCATTTGGGTAGACGTGGAGGTGGTCAACATTGGTGACGACAGCTACAGAACCGAGGTGGACATTACTTATCCCAGCGGCGTACTCTATGTCAATTTTGATAGTTTGAACACCCGGGAAGACATGCAGATCAATTGCTCACTCCCGATTCCACCGAGGAGTTCCGCACTCATTTGCAATATTGGAAATCCACTCCCGGCGCATTCCAAAGTTTACCTTCGGGTGTATTTTCAACCAATCTGGGATGATAGAGAGAAAGTGAAAACCTCTTTCACTACGTTAATGTTCTCGTTCAAGGTGACCAGTTCGAAAAGCTTACGTTTTCTTCTTGATTGGGCGATTTTCTTAATTACTCCGATTCCAAGATGGAAAAGAAGTTTTTGGAAGGAACCGAAGGTCTATTACGTATCTATCATAGTAGGAGCTATCCTTTGTGGCGTCTGCTTTGTCATTTGGGTTCGCAGGGTAAAAAAGATTCAAAATAGAAAAATTATTATTTAAGTCAATTCTCTGAATTTTCTGAATCAAGTGAACGAGTTATTAGTGAAATATGAACTATGTGTGTTACAGAAGTGTTTTCAGAGGCGACTTGGACTTGACATTTGAGAGGCTGGAGAAAGTGATCTGAAGTGTTCTCCAGATTATTACGTCAAGCCGGACATTCAATGATTCAATACAACTATACGACTTTATATTAACAATAAACCTTTGTAAGCTGTATTCTGTATTGCAAAAACAAAATTGCAAGGTAATAAATAATAAATGTAAACATTTATGCAGACTTTTTTTAAAACATGACCACAGCCGCCGTTATGTAAATTGAGATCAGATATTGAGGCTGCTGGATTTCTGCTGTTGAACCTTGTTCTTATTTGACTGGACTTGTCTTTTTGCCATAAATCATCATGTTTTGGTAATGCTAATTTTAGTCTCAGTGACGTCGAAAGTGCGAATTACAAGGCTGAAGCCTCGGTAAACTCTCTACATTTCCAATAACGCCAATAAGGTCTGTCTCACTTGTGAATAGGACGCTGTACCTGTCTTGTAAATTTATTGTCTTGCTGTTTTTCGTAATTCACTTTCAAAGCCAGCAATTTGCAAATTTTAATATACTTAAAGCAGAAGGCACTTTGAGAATACAAAAAATGGTACTAAGTGCTTCGGCGT
The DNA here is from genome assembly GCA_019776145.1 of Harlomillsia oculata. Lineage (NCBI taxonomy): Eukaryota > Metazoa > Arthropoda > Collembola > Entomobryomorpha > Oncopoduridae > Harlomillsia > Harlomillsia oculata. The sequence continues at coordinate 19,864 of JABASF010001651.1, forward strand.
ACTTGGTGATTTTTTGTCTCGTTGCACTGTCGCAACAAGGTATTATTGAGCCTTATCAAAGTTGTGTATCAAGAAAAATATTTAAATTAAAAGTGTGAAAAGAAAAGTTTTGAAATTTTTTTTAATATTCAGAATGCGACAATGAATCAAGGGATTGTTCAGATAGACCGCATGGAGACTATTTTGATGACTCTGATAAGAATGTGCTAGTAATCAGAAACAGCCGTCTCGATTATGTACCCCGAGTCCCCCGACCACCAGTGACGTCAAGGGAAAATGAGAATTTAACTGAAGAAAATCAAGATAACTGTGGACCAGACAACATTTGCATTCCAGACTTGAGGCTCAAAGTGTCTCAGTAAGTTGAACAAGTTTTCATTTTCAGCTA